>CAHIKZ030002944.1:2487500-2757500 GCA_903632075.3 Acanthosepion pharaonis
ATTTGCACTGTCCTTTAGAAAATTGCAAATGACAGTTTTACTGCGATTTACCTTAGCTGCGATCGCCCGCTGTGACAAACCTTGATTATGGAAATCTAGAATTCGAGCACGCTCAACTTAGGTAAGTTTGCTTGCTTTAGGCATGGCGACACCTTTACGCAGTGATTGCTAATCTTTAACTGAACTAAAAACATTGGAATTGCCCTAGATCTAACAATTTATACCCCCCTGGTCTTATAATTTTGATCAAGTGTAAAACACCTCATTTTATAAAAATGTCCATTTCTGAATAAATTGATCGGATTATAACTTTTTTTCTACATAACCTTTTAGATTAAAGAACTAGTAACCTTAAGTAAGAAAAGTTTATAATGTATCCATGACAAACAGTCTCTTATAAAAATATTTCAAGTGGTCTTAAATTTTTGATCAGAAGTGTATGTGAGTGTATACGCAACTGTTTTGACCGCACATGAGTGTAGTATTTCGCTTCTGGATGCATTGCAATGAGATCAGCATCAAATCGATTCATCGATTCTGATTTTATACGTATACATAGGAAACAGATATCCTTTTCAAAATCGCTGCTTGATTTCTGATTAGTCCGCGAGCCTAGAATTCATATCCTGGTTGGAATCTTGTCTCTGATTAGCTCACCAGTTTCTGATATTTGTATCCATGTTGAGGCCGTTTCTGATTAGTTCGCCAGACTATGCATTCATGTTCTTGTTGGGATCATTTCTGGTTGGTTCCTGAAAATATGACTTCATGGCCTCGGGATTCCGAATTTTTATGAGATGGCGAAACTTTGATCTCCTTGTTATTTTTTTTTCTATGACTAGATGCTCTTTTACCTTGAATGGCAGCCAGACTAGAAGGAAAAATCTGAGTTGAAATTTGCGGAGATCTATTTGAAGTTTCGTGGCACACTGTGAACAATTTCTCTGTGAGATCCTCCGAAAAGTGTGGTTGGTTGTACACAAGCCTTCATTTCTATCATCAGATCATCTGCATAGGTGTTCTAGCGGTTTAGGGCTGAACTGACCTGGTGCCGTATGACGTCAAAATCAACGAGAGAGTTCATTAATGTTGTATGGTTGAATATATGCGTATAAAAATGTGCGGGCATATATGGAATTTATTTTGAAATATCCCATACCTTCAAAAAATAAGCTTTCAATTTTTATTCTTATTTATTATTTGTGATTTGCTCTAAATTTCTCTATTTGAATTTCTGAGATGAGGAGTTAACATTATTTATACTATTTACATATGATCTTTTTCCTTCATCTTTGTTATTATCATAACGTTTCGGCCGTTTTGCTCTCTGGCCTTCATTAGGTACTTGTTTGATCCGTGTAACCTTTAAGGAATTTCTAACTGAACCACTGTAGATTAAATAAAGGTTTCCGTTAGAAATTCTATGAAGATTATCCGATTCGACAATCACCTGACAACAAAATGACCGAAACGTTATGATAACAGCAACAACAAAGATCAGGACAGTGGTCTGCATTTAAATATAATGTTAATATTGTCATGGCATTTCTCGCTGCTTTCTCCACGGCTTAAAATTCAAAGGAGTCCGTCTCTGAGACGGGCTACCAAGAGGCCAAGTCTAACCTACTATTTAACTAATAGCTGGGCGGTGAGTAAAGGTAAGGTGGATTCATGCCTTTCCAAGGGGCGTTAATGCGAAAGTGAATCCAACAAATTCGGTTGGAATTTGAACTCGATAACCTTTACGCTACCCGCACATTTATTTTTTGATAATTTCCTAAGGAAATAATCCACTTAAGCCACGCGCAGGCGTGCACACACTCATGTGACAGACCAGAACTACTTAGCGTAGATTAGATTTAGCACAAGGTCAAATGAAGAACCTAGTGAGGATCGATCGACCCACTATTAAGTGTGCAACAAGATCAGCTTGTTAACCATTACACTACGACAAGCGTTTCTTAATAATAACGACCCGCTCATATTCTTGGATGGTTTTAAATAAAATCAATGGACCTGTTATTTACATATATTTGCTAAGCATACACTTGTCCGACATAAGGGTAAAAATAAGTGGGAAGATTGTGTAACGCCATTTTTCTAAACAGAGAATGCCAGCTAAGAAAGAGGCTTAAAAGAAAGAAAGAAAGAGAAAAATAAAGTGTGATGAACAAAGAAAGAAAAAAGAAAAGAAAGAAAGAAATAGTAAAAGAAAAAAGAAAGAAATAATAAAAAAGAAAGAGAAAAACAAGAACAATAGAAGAAAGAAAGAAAGAAAGAAAGAAAGAAAGAAACTAAAGAAAGAAAGAAAAAAGAAAGAACGTAAAACAAGGTGTGATGAAAAGTAAAAGAAAGAAAGAAAGAAAGAAAGAAAGAAAGAAAGAAAGAAAAGGAAGGGGCAAACTCATGATATTTAAGAAAAAAAAAGAAAAATTTTTTTAAAAGATTTTTTAATCGTATGCATTTACTTGAAGATAACAAAATGAATTTCTGTAAACTTGAACAGGAAGACCAACCAATGTAAAATCTACGGTTTCCTTTCATATTGATGTATTTATTGATGGCCTAAGAATTTATAAATAGTCATACAGAAAGGATACAAAATCTCATTTCGTCATTGATGGTGATGTATTTAGCCGAGACGTGGATTTATATACACCTACACAGAAAGATCAGCCAACGCACAATTATTTTTCACCAATATAAAATCTATCTGCGCAGTCAAGCCATCAATATAAAATAGACATTTTTACTTTCATCGCAAGATATACACTTATCACCTAATGATTTATACACATCTGGTGGAGTGAGTAGCCATTGTCAAATACAAAGTAAGTAACAGAATTGTCCAACAAATAGAATTAACAAAGTTTGCAATAAGAAATAACAAAGAAAATAAAAAAGGGCAAAATAATATAAAACAAGCAAACAATATATGCAAAGCAAATTAACAGTAATAAGGCAAAGCAACAGTAATATGGCAAAAAGTTCACAAACTAAGAATTGAGGTTGACACACAAAAGAAGTTCGGACAAGTAAACATAGAATTCTGACTTCAAGACAAGACAGATCGGGACTGAGTCAGATGAAACTGAGAACCGGCTTATTTTATTGGCTAGGAAAAATCCCAGCGTGCATTTGTTCGCTTCTGCCTATAAAATGGAGAGGAGCAAATATTTTACCGCCATTCCTTGGGATTGAAACCAACGTATCTCCACAGAAAGGACAACCTATACAAAATTTATCATCCCTTTAATATTGATGATCTATGGATTTAATATAATAATTTTTTTATATATAGTTATGTGTTGCTATGACAAAGAATGCAGTTTCCTATTTTAGGTGTCCTCTGTTTGACCATGTCCGTGATTGTTTACTTGCTATCGCTTCTCCTTAACTGATAATTTCTCTGTGGAAATTTTTTCTTTTCCCACATATCTCTCCTGTTTTGCTACCCACCTGTTCATTAATTTTCATTTTCTTCTCTCTTATTTTCTTTCTTGCTGATCAAAATCCAATGACCCTAAACCTGAAGAGGTTAAAATTGTAGCGTTTGGTGTAACATCCACGCGGTACTCTGTTCCACAAAGTAATAGCTTTTTTGAAGAAGGCCTCTAAATTAAACATCCTTCTTAACAATGGAATACTTAGAGAATGAAAATGATTCAATCTTGTGGACGTAGCAAAGCAGGATTTGATTGCAAAGGTCTGAGTTGGTAGCACTAAAGAATGCATCTCGTCTGAACATTTGTGCAACGTTGTGCTGTTTACTGACAGACTTCACAAAGAAGAAGAGAGTGTTTGCTGGCCAAGCGTTTTTCGAACTGTTCAACATGGATAGCCTATGAAGAAAGTGCTCAGAGGACAACTGTTCTACAGTGATGATGAGGCAAAAGTGGTAATATGCACATGGCTAACAACTAAGAGGCTTGTATTCAATTCGTGATCAATTTAATTTTCCACGACTATTCGTTGATCTCTCAGTATGTGGCCTTAGAGCGCTGCAAGAGATTTGCGTTTCAATCCGAATATGGTGAATATGAGTTTAACTCTAAGATTATGGTCATTTGGACGTATCCTATAGAAATAGCGAGAGTGTCAACTTGACGATTTACAAACCTTGTCACAGATATTGCATGTCAAACATTGCTGAAATCTACACAGTTTTGTGGTCTCTGTGGTTCCGGTTTAGTTTGGTTTGGTTTACGGTATATTAACACCTCAATGGGATATTTAATGTCGACAAGATTTGGAGGATAGGCTCGTATGAATAGAATATGTATTCTTTTTATGAAATCAGTTTGTAGATCAGGTTTCATTGATGTATTTTTGTAAAGAGATTTTTTGTTGAGTCAAATGTATTACTGTAATTTCTTTTCTTTTTTTAAATGTATTGCTGGTAATTTTTCAAAAAATGTATTGCTGATAATATTTTTAAAAAAATATGGATGGTATTTTTACTATAAAAATCTATATTTATACTTTCGTAATATTTTGACACTAGTTTACCAATAGCTGGGACCCTAACAGGTGAAGCCCCACCCCCCTGGTCAGAGTGGACCTGGGAACAACAGCAATTGACAGGTGGTTCCACGCTCCTGAAAACCTCCTGATCAGAGGCCTTGCTGCCAAATGTAGATTATCGTCATACAGAGGACGCATGTAGTTCCGATTATGGCTAAGGTCATCCCGAAACAAGCAGCTTCTATCACAGATCTCACAATTCCTTTAATTCCAGCAATCTTTCTTTTCCTTGCTGACAGGGCCGGATTTAAATGAACAGAAGCCCTAGACTATTCCACTTTTGAGGCCTATTTAAATCCCCCATACTCACGAGTAGAGGGAAATGGAAAAGTGTTGAATTAAACAATTTGAGTAAAGCTGACAATGATGATGAAGGATGTTTAAAATTACTGAAGGGCTGTTTAGAGTCTACAACGCGTTAAGACAGCAGATGTAAGAAAGAACAATGACAGTATCAAAAATATTTTACACCCTGGCTAGAGCCCCTCACCTCTTAAATTTTGAGGCCCTAGGCTTCAGCCTGCTAAGCCTAGAGGTAAATTCGGCCCACGAATAAACAGAGTGGGGGAATACGATTATTAAAATTTTAAAGAATGTCCCAGTTAATTGACTGGCTATGTTTATACATTTTTTGGAAATTAAATGTTCCCACGACATATTTAATCCCCACTCCCCTTTATTCGAGGGGCAAGAAAAGAGGCTTTGCTGGAGACGAGATTTGTCATCCAGGGATTTTTGCGTTCATTTTGGTAGGATTTGTGAGCCTCTACTAATTAGTGACCATTTACTAATTAAAGAAGAACAGGCATTGTTACATTTTGACTAATTCTCTTGTTAGGATTGAGAAGGAAAGAGACTATGTTGAGGGAAGATTTGGTGTCCTGAGTTATTTGCATTCATTTTGGTAGCCTTTGTTAGCTTCTACTTTTAAATTTGTTGCAATTAAATCAGAACAATCATTACTTTTTGACTGACTCTCCTGCCAGGAATCAGAAGGAAAGACACTATATTAAAGACTGATTTCGACTTTTGAAATTCTTGCTTTCATTTTGGTAGGCCTTGTATGCTTCTGATAAGTAATTTATTGTAATTAAAGAAGAATAGTTCTTACTTTTTGACCGAACTTTCTATCTTCTTTATTTTCCGGAAATATTTCTTTCATAATTTTTCCTTCATTTCTTCCTTTTTTATGAAGACATTCAATTTTCCCCCGTCCTTCTCGGCTAAAGGTCTTATTGTTTTGAGATCCAAACTTTTAGTTGCCTATCACCTTATCTTTTTACTACTATTATTTCCGCACTACAGACTCACTTGGTGGTTACTATCAGAATCTGCAAAACACCAAGTCTCCTCAACCTTCGAATGACTTTCAAAATCGCCTTACATATCTCTTTAGTATAATAACTTGTGTTGCATTATCTTTTGTTGAATCCTTTTCAGTTAAGGAGACCTCGTTTCTAACTCATGTTGTTATCCAAATCCCCGTTACTTCCCCTACTCGATTATTTATTACGACAAAATTAGCACCTTTTCATCCTGCCATCGTAAAAGTGTCTCCTAAAGCGTTGCCATTCCTGCAGCAGATATTTTCAGGTCGGAAATAATGAAAGGTGAAACTCAGAGAAAGATGAAAATATTCAAAAGTTTTATTCCATAATTTTTTATAATATTTATAGTATTAAATTTCAGGCACGTCATTATTTTTCGTTATTTTTTTACAATAGTGTTCACCCTGTACAAGGCTCAGGAGCCACTCGATGTAGAGGATTACTGGTTAAGAGGCACGGCTTATGGGGATACGTGGAAAACGGTTAACCCTAGACTTGTGCAGGTTTAGATTGTAGAGACCGAGGAAGCACCCTCTTGGGAGTCAGTTCCACAAAGTAGGGGTTCTTGGGAAGAAGCTGCTCGAGTGGAAATTAACATCTCACCAAAGGTATACGAAGTGAATGAAGGTGGTCCGCTACAATGGGCGTGGCCTGGCGGGTCTTAGCCGTGAAGGTTAGAACTGATGGAACCGTGTAGTCCGTCTGAGTAGCTTCCATGGAAATAGCGATAGAGCAACGAGAGGATTGCGAAGTTTCGTCTGTGGAGAAAGGGGTTGTAGGGCGGAAAATAATTTGTCACCCACAAGGACGCGGAGACTATTTTGAACTTTATCGAGGCTGGAAAGTGAAGACTGTGCAGCTCCTTACCATATATGGCAGCAGTTATCTATTTTAGTCTTGATTTGACTCTTTATTTGTAAAGGTAGAAGATATCAGGATGGGCCAGGTACAATGAACCGACCATTTTTCCAGCATCTTTAGTGATGGATCGTATCTACGAGTTCAACTTGAGGTCTGGGTTGAGCTTAAGCCCCGATAGGCGCTCAAGGCACCGGGCATCCCTCAGAGAACACCCGTTCATTGCGACAGGTGAAAATTGAGGCTCCCTTGGTGAACGTCACGTTTGGTTTTCGAGGCATTGAATGTGACCAGCCAGTTCACCTTCCCCACTGAGCTCGGTCAAAGTAGAGATCAGCTGTTGTGCTCTTGTCATCCAAAGTTTTAGAACTGCACCCAAATTCCGTTCTATCATCATTTGAAAATCATAGGAGCTTGCTTTTATTTCGTGGATTATAAAGAAAACTAGCAGCATGGCCTGGCGTTTCCCGTGCTTGATTCAAAAATCGTACGACTCATACAGCAATCGCTATCACTTGACTTGAAATATTTTTGCCCTTCTTTGCCTTTAAAGGAGTGCCCTTTTCCGTGCTGATGTTGCTACATGCCTTACTTCTTGCCTATCTCACACTGTGAATTTTTTCTAAGCTCTATACTAAACATTAAATCTGTTACGAAAAAAGAACTAAACAAAATGAACACAAAAGGATCAGCTTTAAAAAAGGACTCGTAACTGGAAAAACCGAATGAAAATAGAATGTTAACAACAAATACTTTTTCATGCCCATCCCAGTTCTGCGGAATCAGAATCAACGTTGAGTTTAAGCAAGCGAATGAGCCAATTGGAGTAAAGTGCCATGCAGATTTAAATTTTTCCCACTTGTGACGAATGCAGCTATTGATTTTTTTTTTTTTTTTTTGCATGCTAGTTAACATTCGTGTCAGTCAGCTGTTGGCTCTCACGCTGGCCAATAGAATCTTCCTGCCTATTCGTGGCAGCCAGCTATAGGCTCTTACTCTGGCCAGTACAAAATGACCGCAAACTATATGAAAACTGCCGTAGAAGCATGAAAAAATCGATTATTTCCACTATCGATGGGAGTTGGGAAATTTGGTCTTGGCCTTCCCGCTAACTTGGAGCATGTGCATGGAAATTTTGGTGCAAATCCGTCGAAAATTGCGGCCGTGCATTCGTTACACACACACACACACACACACACACACACACATCCTGCCTTTTATAGATAGAGATACTTATTTTCCTATACAAAACATTAAAGACAACTTCAAAGCTTTTAATGCTGATTCATTGTTTAACTTAAGAAACATGAAAGATTTTCAAAAGGTATGTCCTTTTTTATTGAAATGATGCATTTCGGTTTGAATGATTGATTGATTTCGGGCTTTTTACGGTTTATCAACCTTTTTCAGGTTTTTAAAGCCAAAAAATATTTTTGGATTGTAAGGTTTGGGTAGAGGGATAATAATGATTTACTGATACAAGTCCTACTAATTGACCTATAGTTAAGAGAGAAAATGTTGGTTCATGCCTTTTCCAGAGGGATTTTTACCCGTAATTGAATATAACGAACTTGACTGGAATTGGAACTCAGCTCTCCGATTTTCAATTTCTAATTCCGAGCTGTTATCAATTACACTAGCCGCACATCCAAGCTTACTGCCCCTAGTATTTTCCTACCAGTCACCCATCTAGACACTGACCAGGCTCGACGTTGCTTAACTTCGGTGATCGTACGAGAACGATTCAACGTGATATGGCCGTAAGCTGAGGCATTTCGGAAATCAACAATAAAAATTAGTTTCGTTCGGACTAATAATATCCTCATCTTTGTTGTTATTATCACATTTAGGCTCTTGTGTCATCCGGCCTTCTTTATATGTCTGTCGATACTGTTAGCCTTCAGAATCTTTCAAACTGAATCCTAAAAACACCTGAAGAAAGCCAGTGCGCACAACAGAAGAATATTGGGATAATAACAACAAAGATGAGGACATTAGTCTGACTGTAAATAATGTAAATAATGATAACTCCTCATACCAGAAATTCAGACTAAAATAAGAATACGTGTTAAGCAATTTCCACAAGACTTTAATTAAAAAAAACAAAAAAAAAACAATGCAGTATCCAGTGACATTTTTAAATCACCACGACCTATTTTTTCAAAAAATCTTCACAGGTTTGAAGTCATCTTGAAATTTTTTTAATTTATTATCCTTTGGTACAGGGAAACAATGTAGAATAGAAACTAGGGAACTAAAGTGTTTAGCCGTGAATGACTGTTTTCAGCAAAAGGTACTGCTACTGCTGCTACTCCTCTTGATGTAGGATTATTTTTGTCTTTCGTCCGACGGCCGAGTCCAAACTGGAGGGAAATATTCTCGCTCACAACAATATTTTAATTTTGTAATGTAAGTATTTTCTCAATGATTGTAGCATATAATTTCGGTGAAGCAACAAAAATGTGGTACCACAGAAGGATGCTGAGGATACCATGGACTGAACATGAGAGCAACGACGAATTTTTGGAGAAAATGTAAATAAAAAGGAAGCTAATACTTACCATCAGGAAGAGACAGTTGAGGTTTCTGGGGCACATAATGAGGAAAGAGGGCTTGGAAAATCTGTTACTCACAGGACAGATAGAGAGCAGAAGGGTCAGATGAAAACAACGCAGGGGTTACTAAGAATGAAAGAAAATGAGAAGACTTTAGTTAGGGAGAAAAGACAATAAAAGAATAGGGTTCAGAAACAAAAGATGGCGACTGACGTTGCATTTAAATTTTTGAAGATTGTAATTGGCAGGGAAGCAAGAAATCGGAAGGGACTTCCACAAGTGAGAAGTGCGAGAAAAGAAGCTATTAGAATAGAACTTGCGGTTAAATCTATTCTATGCTATTTCAGCAGTAAAACGATGAGACCTAATTGCCACTCTAGTTATACAATTAAATTCATGCAGTATCACCGTAACAAAGGGAAGAGCTGATGCGATGAAAATATTTATAGAAAAAACAAAGGGAAACCACGTCACAATGGTGAGAAAGTGAATGAAGTCGAGATGCCAGGTCGGAATTGATAACATAACAGACTGGACTTTGTTGAGAATCTCGATATATTGTAGGAGCACCAAACAGAGCAATATTCAATGGACGGATGAATGGTAGATTTTTAAATATGCAAGATGGATTCTGGCGAGAAAAATTATCTGGCACGACACAGTGAACCAACTTTTCTAGCAACAGACTTACCACTTATATTCAATATTCAAAATCAGAAAAAGACAGATGAAATAACTTGGACACAAAATGAGGAAAGAAGGCATGGAGAGTTTGACACGCACATGGGATAATAAAGGTAAACTTGACAGGGGAAGGCAGTAGGTCACCTACTGGCAAGATTGTTTGAATGGATGCCGGAACGAGGGGTGAGGTTTGAAAAAAGGAGCAAACATTGCGTAGGGCTATAAGAGATAGGTGGTTGTGGAGAGCCATGATCTCCGTCGACCTAAAGGGACACGACACATAGAAGATAGTGGATGTGAGCATTTTTATTTCTTTTTTCTTTTTTATTCATTTTTTTTTCTACAGTCCAAGAATGGTTTATTTGACATGAACAAGGACTGCAGAGTGGAGTTCCGTTCAAATGGCACCCAAGGTACATTCTATAATAGACACACTGCTAAAATGACAGAAACAAGTGACCCAGTCAGCAATAATTTTTTTTTTTAAAAGACAGTTGTTGCCATATTCCACCTCCTCGGCTGATCCGTTTTTGAACCTCTAAACATATTTAGATGCAAATTCACTGGACATGTTCTCATCAGGGGAGGAGGCGATATCGATAAAAACGTTTCCATAAAATTATTGTTGGCTGGCGGTGGTGGTGTGGGGGGGGTATTTCCTTTTTTTTTTTCTCTCTCCTCTTCATTTTAATTAATACCATCCCTGCCGTCGTTATGGTTTACACTAATAAAAATCACCATCATCATTAATCTACTCTATCACAACTTCTATCATCATCATCATCATCATCATTATTATTATTATTATAAAAGACTAACTAGACGAGCAGCCAACGTCACCTGCAGCGCCGCGCCATACTAGCGACACCAGATAACTGTTACTAGAACTGAACTACTCACTACAGTAGGACGTCTCACCGCAACTACTACTACTACTACAGTAACTATTATTTTTATTACTACTACTAACGCCTAATACTTAACGTTACGAGAACTGTTAACTTCCACCCAACACACACATATGTATACATACTACACACACACACACACACACACACACACACACACACACACACACACGTACATGCAAAGAGTGCTGAAAAGTTCAAGGCCCGACGAAGAAGCCCATCCCTACCATCAAAAATGTTACGTTTGGTCAATTGGTTATATTTTGAGAAGTAGATCGGTCCGAGAAGTTTTCAGCAGTCTCTCGCATATAGATAGATAGATAGAGAGAGAGAGAGAGAAAGAGAGAGAGATATGAGGGAGATAGAGGATGACGGATGGATAGATATGCAATGCTGCCAGTACGACTGCTTATTTTGACTGTGTCTCTCCGCCCCATCTGTGTTCTGAACTTCTGCGCCTTGTGGCGCACCTGCTTCCTGCTACTGCACAAGGCAGCAACATATTTCTTGTTTTGCTTATTTTAACTGCAACTCGTCCTACGCAGCTGCAGCCGGTGTCCTACTGGGCCTGTCAGACAGGCTTGAAGTCGCGCTGCATTAACTAAGCTTTCTTAACGTCCCGTATTTTATTCCACTTTTACCGATCCAAGATCAAGATCTGGCAAATATATTCTCGCCCTAGAAACATCCAGAAAAAAATGAATTCTTTACGTCAGTTTGCTTCACTCTTATCGTCATATATATATATATATATATATATATATATATATATATATATATAATATTTTTATTAATATTTTTATTATAAAGATTATAATTAAAACATTTTTACCACCCATCGCCTGAAGAATTACAATCACAGTATTGAAGCATGAAAGCTTTTTTTTTGTAGCGATTTAAAAAAGGTTTTTATTATAATCTCTTATAATAAAAATAATTCGCTCTACTATGTATTGAACACTTTTTTTTAAAGTAAATGCTACGAACGGTGGATTTTACTACATTTGTTCTTTCTTTCATTTTTATTTATATATATATATATATATATATATATATATATATATATATATATATATATCATTCCTAATTAATAATGTGTTAAAAGCTTTTTAAAATGACGAACAGTGTAAATAAATAACAAAATACAAGGCTTTCCTACCAAAAAGATAGATAGATAGATAGATAGATAGATAGATACATACATACATACATACATACATAGATGTGAACAATATTAGTGTATTTACATCTATCTATCTATATTAGTCTGTTTATATCTGAGATACATGTGAACAGACGAAGATTTTTCACAAATAAGTCTATTCAAATCTATCTTCTTTTTTTTTTACAGTAAATCTCACACTTTACAAGGATCGGGGGCAATTCGAGGTTGAGGGTTACGTTAGGAAACAATTTGTGTGTATAGGAGCGGGAGATAACGATTAACAAGAACCTTGAACAGATTAAGATTGTAATGATCTGGGAAATATCCTCTTGGGAGTCGTTTCTACAGGACAGTCGTTCGCGGATAGAAGCTGCTCGAGTGGAACTTACTTCTCACCAATAGAATACAAAGGAAATGAGGTTGGTTTACTACTATGGAATTGGCATAGCGTGTTTTTGTCGTGAAGGTTTGACTTGGATCTATCAATCTTCGACAGTTCATAGCTTGAATAATGTCAACAGACTGAAGTCAAATCTGATCTGGAGTTTCTGCTATGTATTCAGAGATTCTTGATAAAATCCAAAGAAGAATCTGCAATGTCATCTCCGCTTCAGCCACTTTCCTACCGGCATAATGTGACTGCCCTGTGTCTTTTCTAAAAAATATTTTCATGATAATTGTTCTGATAAACTTTCCACTTTCATTGGGGTTTCATTTTTAAATGTTGTTATTTTTATCCCCCCCCCCCGCCTCAGACTTGGGCTGTATTAAGAATGGTAAGTAAGAATGTGTTGTTTTGGCGTAAGAAATACTGTCGTATGATTGGGTCAGTAATTGTGGCTAGTTATGTTTAAGATAAGACAGAGTGAAGATCAGCATTTCCCTAACCCCGCCTTTTTTTCTGCTTTGGTCCGTCGACTTTAAGAATTTAAGGGCAGTACTAGATTGGCGGCCAGGTCTCATCGTTTTAAAGTTGAAATAGCCATATATAACCGTAATTTCTATGCTAACAGTTCCTTCTCTTGCACTTCTCGCTTGTGAAACTCACTTCCGGTTTCTTGCTTCCCAATCAATTTTGATTTTCAAAAAGTTAAATGCAATGTCAATCATTATCTTCTGTCTTCTTAATTCCTGGTCTTTTATAGTTCATTCTCCTTAATAATGTTTCTTTTTCTCATATTCACTCACACTCAGTAGCCCTTTGTGTTCTATGTCGTCTCTGGATCTCCACTCATCTACACAAAATCGTATTAATCGAAAAGGACAATTTATTTCGCTTATTTGTTTTGTTTTTTTTATTGGGAGAGAGGGATAGACGTGGCAGCTTGAATTCTAAGAGGCAGCGGGAGGAATGACGTCACAGGAATGCATGTCGCACATTGGTTTGGCGTCCCTCCGCGGGTGGTCTTAGCCAGGCTCTCGAGCATGGATGTGGGGAGCGTATCGACCCTTCAAAATTCTTGCGATCCTCTGCTGAATTCGCGCCGTTTTGGACATATCCAAAACCCAGGCAAAGGCACCCCATCGCTGTCATAATACCACTCCGACATGACACTCCGGCTAATCGCTGATCATTCTGGCCCTGCCCTTCACATTTTGTAACAGTAACCCACTTGCGTCTTAGTGGCTTTAGTGCCTTGCGTGGAGTTAAATGATTTTCCAAAAAAGTTTTCATATCTATCTATCTGTTTAGCTATCTAAAATATGTGCAGATAGACAAATGATACGTATGTGTTTTGTATAACATATACGAGGGTGTGGCGAAATGTTCTTGACCGAATCAAGAAGGGCATGACCCAGGGCCATAAAACATAAATGCTATTCAACATCTCCATCCTGCAGTTCAGCACATTTGCCACGTCATTTCTCATGTTTCTTTGGGAAGCAACTTTTTTCTTTTAAACATCTTTCATTAAATACAGCAGAAAAGGATGATTTAATTAATTTTTTATTTAATTTTTCCAGCGTCTTTACGTTTCTCCATTTTTTAAGAGATTAAGGGAGTAGAGAAATTTTCCATAATTTCCAGTCTCAAGAGCCTTTCTGCCACTTCGTTAGCCATTTTCAAGGTGGGGATTGGTTTTTCGTGTCGTTATTTTTTTTCTCATGTTTTGACTGTTTAATTTGGATTTTATTTTTGTGTTGTTTCGAGCCTTCGCGTGTTGAGCGCGGCTGGAATACGTATGCGCATTTTTCTATTTTATAAAAAAAAAAAAAAAAACATTTAACATTCCATTTCCACTGTTACATATGGTTAGGTTGATAGTAGGAGAGAGATGTTTAATATCCGATAGCTAAGTTGCTTCTGGTAATGTGATTTATATAGAATTTTAGTGTTTTCGACCAGAATTTTTCTTAAGGTTCTTATAAATTGTGGGTTGACAGATGTTTTTATAGATCTGATAAATGACACGTGAGGGATCTACTCAAGAAGTTGATAATATGTCCGATATAGGAAATTGATTTGTGACAAGAAACACTGCCTTATATTGGACAGTGACATTGATACACTATATTGTCATCGCTAGTTTAGATCAGATGAGTTTATTTTGATTAGTGGCAACAAAGTTTGACGTTTTACATTTCCTGTAATATAAATTTTACATCTTTTTCCGAAATATGGTGTTTAATTATTTTTCGTGTAACGAATTCGTCCTGCTTATAATTATTGTGCATTTGGTTGCAGTAAAATATGTTGATGTATTTTGGGATGTGGTATTTTTATTACTGAGGTCATGTACTTTTATAAGAATAATTTTATTTGTTTATCAATGATGGAGTTGGGAAAATTATTGTTGACTTATGTTTGTTTCATCTGTTTTAGTTCACTCAAAAATATTCTTTGAGAAGAGGAATTTTGATGTGCTCTATTTAAGGGTTTTTTGTTTTGTTTTGTTTTTTTTAATTATCACTGCTAATTTGTATCTTTCCGGATACTGGCTATCATAGTTTAGAAGACAAGAGTTCGTACTGGTCGTTTTTTTTTTTTAGGGGGTATATACATATATATATATATATATATATATATATATATATATATACGGGTAGGTGGTAAAACTTTGAATTCATTGAAAGTAGATTACGCGTTTCGCCCTTACTAGGCTTCATCAAAAACAAATATGAGCGCGTGCGCGCGTGCCTGTAATAAACCGTTAATATTTTTCCGCTAAGTTGTCGTTTCTCAGGATGAAAGAAAAGAATGAAATTGCGCGACTTTTGTAAAAAAGAAAAAAGCCATTCATTCTGTATCTTCTTTAAAATTTTCTTTAGAATTTTTGAAATTTGTTTATACATTCTGCCAGAATTTCTGAAATGAATTTAAGATAAATCCTCCTCCTATTTTCAGAATGACTCAAAAGTAAAAGATTCAAATAACCTTTTCTAAAATGAATTTAAGATAAATTCTTATCCAGTTTTTTTTTTCTTCAATGGATTGAAAGTAGAAGATTTATATGTTTTAAGGTATTTCCTTGTGTCTTCAATGTCGACATTATGTTTATAAAATAGAAAATAAAAATTTGTCATATTCTTCAAACATTTAGATTCTATTTTATGTTGGAATTGGTTCCACAAATCAACATTTCGTGTGAATAAGCAGCTCGAGTGGAACTTGCATCTCATCAATGGAATACGAAGGGAATGTGATTGGTTCGCTACAATGGGCGTGGCATGGTGAATCCAAGATGAAAAGGTTAGAACTGGTAGAACTAAAGACTGTAGTTCTTCTGAATACTTTCATGTTTTAGAATATATTTACTGAGAATTTTAATTATTAAAATGATATTTTAATTGTTCAGAAAATATTTTCCGTTGCTCGGTGACGACAAATTCAAACTAAATGACATCAGTCAATAGTTGTTCATAGCGTTTATAAACAATAATGCATAAAAAGTGACCTTTGTCTAAATATTGCCAAATTGCACATGGGAATTTGATGTTTATGTATAGAAATATTTCGGATTCTAATTGGTAAACAAGATTTTATTTCGCCATTAAAAATACTTTTCTTCAGATAAAGTTCACGAAATGGTCGATGAACTTCTCATTATTATGAAATCTTTTCAATATTTTAACGGGAATAAAAATGATTTGAAAACTCAAATACTTTTAATGTGCGTTGCATAATATTGTAGATATTCGATAACAATAAATTCAGATTATTTCAGATGAAATGCTGTAATAAAATCCTCTTTTAATAAACAATAAATTGACTGATTTGTGTTTTACTGTTTGTCAACCATTTCAAAGCCAGAAAATATTTTTGGTCTGTAAGAATTTTTGAAAATAATAATGATTTATTGATACAATAACCCATATTTGCTTGTAACTGGAATTGAAACTCAGCTCCCTGGTTTCCAATTCTGAGCCGTTATCCATTACACTCACACATCCAAACTTTCAGCACCTGGTATTCCTAAGCGGTCAACCATCAAGGTACTGATCAGCCTCGACATTGCTTAACTTTCGGGGTTCAACTTTATATAAGCGTAAAACCTAAAGCCTAATAACGATCAATAACAGAATTCATGAACTGAAAATGACTTGTGTAACATTATTTCCGGGAGGGCACCTTTCTCCTCATGTTTTTAAAGTTTCCTACTTCTAAATCTCTTCACTATAAATTTCATTATTATTATTATTTCCTTTGATTTCGGTTGTATAGTCATTTCCTTCCGGGTCCCAACCAGAACCTAAGGTCAGAAATAGCATCATGAAATTAGCTTTGATTGTTCTGTCTGTGTTTATTGTAAAGTTCCATAACATTGTAACAGGTTCTATGTCTGCAACCGGGTCTGGGTGGTGTTCATACAAATTTCTTGTAGTTTTCTTCCAGTAAAAGTGGCAGATTTTCCAGTGTAGATATTAGCCCACTCTGTCGTGCCATGTTTTATATTCAGCAGATGCCAATACCATGGAAACTGATACAAGATGGTCAATTATTTCTGGATATTTATCACAGAATCTTCATTTCGGACTTACACAATTTTTCAGTATGTGTGCTTGGCCATTTCTAGTTATCAAGTATTGGTCCTGTGCAGCTAGAATAAAATTTTCTGCTTTTAATCTTACACTATGTAACCACTGTCTACATCAGCTTGTTTGGTACGGGCAGAGTATTGACGATATTATTATTATTAATTACCATATTAAGTACGTTTCTGTTTCATGCCTTCACGCTGGCGGCGTTTCATTCGTTTTGACACATTGCAACCGTTTTTCATTACAAGTCAACAAATGTTTGTACAATGACATCATTTTTTGTAGATTTATATATTTTTATAGTAGAAGAAAAATAATTTGTGTAAAGGAATTTTTTCTTTGATAAAAAATCCCTACGAAAAACATAGTTCAAAACAACATTTAATTTATACACAACAAAAGACAGACGACACGGGGCAAATTTAAGAATAAACGATATATTTATTGTTAACACACAAAATTGAAAGAATTACATAAATTAAGTGCATTGTGTGCCAAAAGATGCATGTACAAATAATCAATGCAAATGAAATCTGTCTTTTTTTACAATCAAAATTATAATCCTGCATAAGGTCCTCAGAAAAGAAAACTAACATATAAAATGTAGAAAAGGAGAAAATACTGCTCTGAATAGTTTTCAAAGAATTGGTAAAATTTTCGAATCAAAGTCCGTGGTAACAGCGAAGAAAAGAACAACCAAGCCAGCCGAAGAATTTTCTTTTAATGTGGGTACGACTTTGATGTTCCTTTCAATTCTTCTGACTTTTTTTGTTTGTTTGTTTTTTGGGATTTTTTTTGTTGTTGTTGTTGTTTTCTGGGCCGGGGCAAGCTGGGCTCATACAAAAGTAAAATCCAAGTTCATAGGAGTTTTCTCGAAAGCTATGAAAGCTTTCGGAAAAACTCGTATGAACTTAGCTTTTATGGAAACAAACATTCAAATTATAAAAATATTAATAATTTCTTTTGTAATTTCAGCCTTCACAGATTTCGCAAAAAAACTCATATGAACTTGCCTTTATGGAATTAAGAAATCAAATTATAAAAAATTAATATTTTCTTTTGTAATTTGAACCTTCATAGATTTTTTTTTCTTAGTTTAAGCTGAGTATGTGGTCTCATCAATTTACAGTTGAGTTGGTTAGATCTAGCCGTAAGTTCTATGCTAACAGTTTCTTCTCTCGCACTTCTCCCTTCCGTCTCCATGCTTTCCAGCCAACTTTAATCTGCAAAAATTTAAATGCAATATCAATCACTATCTACTGTCCTACTGATTACTCTTTTCCCTTCACACTTATTATTAATGTTTCTGTTTTCTGTACCCAATTCTTCCACACCTTGTAATCCCTTGCGTCTTAGTGGCTTTAATGCCTTGCTTGGGTTGAAACCCATTATAAAAAATATCATCATATGCCGATGAGAGAGAAAGATATATAAAAGACATTTTCGGTAACACCATTTTGACTTATTCAATATTTATCCATGCCTTCTACTCTGCGAAATGAAAGGACGGCATTAATGAATGTTCATGGACAACATTCTCCTCAGTTTTTTGGCATTTTGTGCATGTGATAGATGTCTTAGATTTCGCAGAAACGGGATAAAAAAAAAACTACGAAGTTCTAAGTCATTGCCATTCTTCAAGAAAATGATCTGAAAATATCACTGAACAAGTGTCAATATTTCAAGAGAAAGCCTGCATTTTTGTGCTGCAGTATCAGAGTCCAGAAGACCAAACACTCCCGGCAGTAAAGATACGGGAAATGAATAAATTCCTTGAACCCACTGACTTCGTTAGTTTTTCAGAATTATGTATTTATACAGGAAACTTATTCAATGAGTTGCAGATGTTCTGTTACTACTCACGGAGTTGCTTAAGAATTATCGCAAAACCAAAATATTCCATTTCACTGTTACCGAAAAGAAGGACTATAAACAGTTTTGACAAATTCACTGTATTTCATTTACCCTGACACAAATGTTACTCATTAGAATCTGGTGTTAGATGTGATGTGATAGTTCAGAACACCTTGCATTCGATTATCAACAATAGACCACTCTCTTCAGGTTTCTTTTCAAGGAAACGTTCAGGAAATCAATAAAAATGTCTTTTTTTACAATAATGTCCACTCTGCACAAGGCCCAAGAGCCACTACATGTAGAGGCTTACAGAGTAAGAGGCACAATTTACGGGGATATGTTGGGAAGATTAACGCTTGATTTGAACAGGTTAAGACTGTAGTGATCTGGAAATCATGATTTTGGGAGTTGCTTCCATAAAGCAACGGTTCGTAGGAAGAAACTGCTCAAAAGGAACTTATATCTCACCAATGGAATACGAAAGGAATGAGGGTGGTTCGTTACAATGGGCGTGGCAGGGTGGGTTTTAGGCGTGAAAGTTAGAACCAGTGGATCTAAGATATGTAGTTTGCCTGAACGCTTTCCATGAAAATAGCGATAGAGTAACAAGAGGCTTGCAATGTTCCGTCTGTGCGAAAGGGATGGAAAATAATTCATCACCCACAGGGACGCAGAGATGCTTTTGGACTATGTCGTGACTGAAAAGTGAACACTGTGCATCTTCTGTCCATATATGACAGCGGTATTCTATTTTCGGTCTGATATGGAACTTGTAAAAGTAAAGAGTAGCAGGAGGAGTCTGTAACATTCGAGAGCGGTACAGAGAACAAACCATTTTTCTAGCATCTTTAGTGATATACATTATGTATGAGTTCCACAAGGTCTGGGTTGAGCTTGTCCCAACAAGCGCTCACAGCACGAAGCACGAAGCTTCCCTGAGATAACACCCGTTCATCGAGATAGGTAAACATTCAGGGTCCGCTCGATGGAACATCACTTGTTTGGTTTTCGGAGCATGTAACCTGACAGTTTTTCACCCACTGAGCTTTTAAACCTAGATCAGAGGAGAGATCAGCTGCCAGCCTCTGGTCAGCTAAAGTTTTGGAGGTGCACACATATACCGTTGTATCATCAGCATAAACATCAACAACTGATCGGAGTATACTCTTAGGTAGAAAAGTAGAGTGTCGAATCGAGAAGCGAGCCTTAGGAGACGCCTGCGTTGATAACCTGGGCCTCGGGGAACTGGCCGTTAACAACTACCTTCAGGGACCTGTTAAGAAAGACTTGATAATTTACTTCAGTGATTGAATAGCTGAGAGCTTGTGTAGTAACCCCCTATACCAGACATTTGGCATCAAATGCAATTGTCTTTTAGGTGTATTTATTGTCTAGTGCCTCACTGATTCTCTTACTAATTATAGCTTAGGATATCAGCAGTGGACCGAGCCGATCGAAATCCGTACTACTTGTCGGTTGTAGGTTGTCTCTGTTAAGGTGACCAACAGTCTTCTAGATTATAGCTTCAAAAAGATTGCCAATGACACTCAGGAGGTTGGTGAGTCTATACTGAGATGGGGATGAGCGCTCACCCGCATTCCTGAAAATAGGGTACACACTAGACACCATCCACAAATTTGGGAAGGATTTCTCCTTCAAGTAGTGGTTAGATGGTTTTGCTAAGATTAAGGACAACCACTGTGATTTTATCGAGACCTGTAGCCTTCTATTCCTTCTCAAGAATTTTGATAAGTCTTGAGATTTCCCGGGCTGTGATGAAACTATTACTGAGATTGTGATCTGTGAGAAGAGGGAAATCATAAAGGGATGCCTTATGTCGTCTAACCTTTAGAGACATGGCGAAGAACTTTGCCTTATCTGACGAGGATGAGATTACCTTGGAGGTATTTACCTTTGCCTCTATTGAGAATATGGTTAAAGATTTTCCAGAACTCCCGACATCCAACTTGTTTGCTTACTACCTTCGTAGTGGTTACAGTGAACTATGGCTACAGTACAACTTGGTGTAGGGGATCGAGGTTGACTGTTCGGTTTTTTGCTGGAATTTTTTCTGTGGTATACAACTCTCCAGTCCAGAAAGGATCCATAAGGGCGACAATTTTGGAGAGAGTATGTTTGAAAAAGGCTGAGAGAGAAGCTTCCACCATGTAAGACCTGACGCTGTCCCAACCAGCTTTCGCGTACCGAAAAAATCGTTCTATGGAACGGCATATCGGGGAATGACTTTGGTTTACAATTGATTTTGACTAGTGAATGGTCGGAAACGCTCAGGGGTGTGTACACTTTTGCATTTTTTTCAGGGCAGTGTGTGAGGGAAAGGTCAAGGATGTTTGGCTATGTTCCAGTTGCATCGAGTACATGAATGGATTCTTCAATTATCAATTCGTAAGTAGCGGAGAAATCTCGGCAATGTTTGCCGTCTTCATCGGTTTTTGTTCAAGTGGACTGGCCATATTTTCTTTTGTCACCACAAATATGAAAGCTATCTGAGGGATACGCAGAGGGGATATTAGCAATCGTCTCAGCTAGACAGTCGAACATTGCAGTTCCGTCATCATTGGGTCGATGACCAGGAATGGTTTTCCACAGACAAAGGTCAAGAATATATCACCCACGATCCAATGGAGTGATTGAGAGAAAACATTGTATAATGAAACTGACACAAGAACAAGAAAATCAAAAGTGTTGGTTGCCTGACTTGCTTAACAAAAAACAAACATTACTCACCATAAGCTCAAATGTGCGGGTGGTGTAATGAATAATGGCTTGGAATTGTTAATCGGAGAGCCGAGATCCAATTCCAGTTGAGTTCATTATATTCACTTATATGCAAATATCTTTGGGAAAGGTATGAATTCATCTGTTCTCCCCACCAGCTATGGGTTAATTACTAAAACTTGTACTACTAAAACATTATTATCTCTAAAAAAATTGTTACAATCTAAAAATATTTTCTGGCTTTAAATAACGTGCAAACGATTGATAAGCTATAAGAAAACAAATAAAAAAGAACATTATTTTCTAAAAAAAAAATTAAATTGCGTACAAAATATTTAGATTTTTACTGTTACTTCATTGTTACTACCCAGGTTAAAAAAAGAAAAAAAAGGTCAACAGAATATGCCATTGAAAAAGTTTAGCAGTTACTAGCAGCATGGCCCGGTGTTGTCCGTGCTTGATTCAAAAATCGTACGACTCCTACAGCAATCGCTATCACTTGACTTAAAATATTTTTGCCCTTCCATGCCTTTAAAGGAGTGCCCTTTGCCGTGCTGATGTTGCTACATGCCTTACTTCTTGCCTATCTCACACTGCGAATTTTTTCTAAGATCTATACTAAACATTAAATCTGTTACGAAAAAAGAACTAAACAAAATGAACACAAAACGATCAGCTTTAAAAAAGGATTCGTAACTGGAAAAACTGAATGAAAAAAGAATGTTAACAACAAATACTTTTTCACATGCAACCCGTTCTGCGGAATCAGAATCAACGTTGAGTTTAAGCAAGCGAATGAACCAATTGGAGTAAAGTGCCATGCAGATTTAAATTTTTCCCACTTGTGATGAATGCAGCTATCGATTTTTTTGCATGCTAGTTAACATTCATGTCAGTCAGCTGTTGGCTCTCACGCTGGCTAATAGAATCTTCCTGCCTATTCATGGCAGCCAGCTATAGGCTCTCACTCTGGCCAGTGGAAATGGCCGCAAACTACATGAAAAGTGCCGTAGAAGCATGAAAAAAATCAATTATTTCCACTATCAATGAGAGTTGGGAAATGCAAAGTCGGTCTTGGCCTTCCTGCTAACTTGGAGCTTGTGCATGTAAATTCTGGTGCAAATCCGTCGAAAACTGCAGCTGTGCATTCATTACAGACACACACACACACACACACATCCTGCCTTTTATAGATAGAGATCACAGGGAATGCTGAAACTGGAATCTGAGTACTTCTCCAAAGGACATGTAAACGCTATTCCAATGCCTTTCATTTCCCATGAGTTAAAACAGTGTCACCATTTCTAGTCAAATGTTGACAGAGTAAGTTGTCCAGTGGAGGCCCTTTATGCTAAATACTTTAAAGTATTAAAAAAAAAAACAAATGTTCAGGTTTGAAAACAGTAAAATGTGCCTTTGGTCAGACTGAAACCGGTGTTTCAACCACAATTGGCATCAGCTAATCTAAAACCAAAGCAATTACCATCTATTGATAATTACACAGCCATAAAAAAATGTATATGGTCAGAAAAACACTTTCCGATGAGAACTCATCTCATCTACAGGAAACAGAAACAGTTACCTTCTAAAACTACAAACTCAGAAAGACGTGTGGTGATTTAAACACGTTCTATTATTTTACAATATACCTTTGTATTTCTGGGCTCTGATTCTGGACAAGGATATATTGTGTGGATAATATTTACAGACAAAAAAATCATACAGTATATTATATATATATATATATATATATATATATATATATATATATATATATATATATATATATGATAAAGCCGGAAAGGCTTTCAGTCAGCTGACACCTAAGTTTAGAATTTCAAATAAAAAGTTAACTCGCTCTCTTTCGCCAACAACCGTCCCCGGAATAAGACGTGGTCTTTGCACCGCCACAAAAAATAAATAAAAATAGAACAACGAACACACACACACAATTAGAAACAATAGTAAGTTGAAAGTATACTTCTCAACCCAGTTGATAAAAACTTTTAGTTTTTAATTTTTAAGTAACATAATAAAAATTTTTAGATTATTTCTGATTTATTTATAATTTGTTTTGATCTGGAAACGAAATTCTAGTCATTTTTTCCTCCAGAATTTAGTTTGGGAATTTTTTGTTGTAGGCTGATGCTATGTTCCTTATTTTTTTATATTTTTGATGTGATTTGTTTTTAATTTCCCAGATATGTTTAGAGCATTGTGCAGTTTGCGTATTTACTATTTTTAAAAAAATGTTTTGTGTGCGCTGTTTCTTTGTTTCCAGGCCTTTTTAGTTACTCCTATAAATATTTTTCTGTTATTTTACATAATTAAAGGTGTTTTTTGGTCCTGCTTCTGGGCAGGGATACATTGTGTAGATTAGCAATAATTACAAACAAAAAATTGAATCATGTAAAATATATAAAAGCAGGAAACGCATTCAGTCAGTTGACACCTAAGATTAGAACTTCAGTTAAATGGGTTAACTCACTCTCTTTCTCCAACAGCCAACATTTTGACAATTAATTACCCAACATTAATACAAAATCATATAACAAGCCCAATAACTCTATAAAACTTCAAAAATCAATTTTACAGTGTATCGATATTATGAAGAGGACACCCTTTCTAAATCGATAAAAAATGTTTTCCAAAAATATTTTCCAATTTTTCTTTTAAAGAGTTTACCAGTCTATTTTAGTATCGAAATTTGATTATCATAAAATTTTAAAATATTATACAGCAAATAGTTTGTTTTTTTTTCTTCAAAATATAAGGGAGGTAACTTAGATTCCATTTCAAATGAGTTACTTCGCCTATATTTGGAAAATTAAAATCGATTTTTAATATTGTATTTATATTTTTGTAATAATTTTCCGTCAAATTCATCCTTTCATTTATGCATTTTTCATCTGTTTACATTATTTTTTCATGTGCCATTCGGATAAATTTAGAATATATATATATTTTTATTCTTTGTAAACGTTAGACAAATGCTAGACATGCCATAAATTTAATGCTAAAACCATTACACATAATGTAAATTACTCAAAAAAATAATGTAAATTAAGTATTCAACAAATAATGAAAAACATAAACAGTGATAGCAAATTAAGTTATATCCACAACCTATCTATATATATGTATATCTGTGTGCTTGCAGGATGTATAATGGTATCCGAAACAAAGGTGGAGATGATGAGACGATGTTAAAAAGCTATAAATGACATGTTTCACCTAGAACATCTGTTGCTTTCAGCTTCTTCAGGTGAGAATGAAAGACAAAACCGTGTGAAAGGACCTCTGAGGATAAAAGGTGGCTATAAATCACATTACATTATCAGATCCAATGGCCAAAACCTGTTTAAGTGTGCATTGGTATCAACACAAAGCAGCAACAATCTGTTTCATGCTTAAACACTATTATCAGGCCAGACAATTGCCTTTAAACATGAAAAAGATTGTTGCCACTGTGTTGATCTCAATGTCCACTTTTATATTTACATGTGATCTATCCCTGATAATGAGCACTTTAACCCATAAATATAGCATACCTTCAAACTATATTTTTATCATATATAATTTGCTCCATTAACACAGTCTAAAAGACATTCAAACTATCCATGATAAATTCTCTAAAACAGTGAAAACATTTGAACTCACTATCAACACATAAAGAAGACTGAGCTAATGTACTAGCCAGTACCAGGCAATCCATCTCTCAAAAATACTTCCGTATTCATTGATGATACGGCATTAAAAAATGTTGAGGCGTTCACATATCTTGGATCAACAGTCTCCTCTGATGGAAAAATGAACAGAGAAATCCAATGCAGAATAGCCAAAGCCAGCACAGCATTCAATAATCTTCAACACAGATTATGGAACACCAAAGATCGACAAAAACAGATCAGTTGTTCTCTCAACTCTTCTCTACGGTGCTGAAACTTAGACCCTGTACTACATGCACATAAATCAACTTGACACATTTCACATGTGCTGTCTTCATGCTACATGTGGCATAAAATGGGATGACTGGGTCAAGAAAAGTGCAATACTGAAGAAATATAATAACATCACAGGCATTGAAACCATTCTAGCAAAGATACAACTTAGGTGGGTTGGTCATGTTGTGAGAATGGATGAGCATAGGCTTCCAAAAATGGTGCTGCATGGACAACTACCAGTCTCCAAGTGTTAAGTTGGATGTCTACACTTATGCTACAAAGACAAATTGAAAGACAAGTTGAAATGTCTCAACTTTGATCTGAAAACCTGGGAAGCCTGAGCATCAAACCGAAAGGAGTAGCATAAGACACGTTTCATTAAGTTAAAGGGTTTTGAAGACAGTAGACTGAAGCACCATGATCAGCTTTGTCAAACTCTGAAGCAGAGATGCCATCAAAATCCTACTTCAACAAATTTCATATGTCAGTATGGCTTTCTTGCCCACAGCAAAGCTGGTTTCACACTTAAGAAAGCACAAATGAAATATGTTGTTACCTTACCCGATTTTCTCCACAATAGCCCCTGCTAGGATGCATGAGTGTAAAATGAAAGGCACCATCCACTGCTGACCTTCATTTATCATTCACAATAGGAGAGTCCACCACCCTCTATATATATATGTGTGTGTGTGTGTGTGTGTGTGTGTGTGTGTGTGTGTGTATAGGGTGGTGGACTCTCCTATTGTGAGCGATATAGATATATATATATATATATATATATATATATATATATATATATATATATATATATATATTGAATAAGCTAGATATGTCTATTTTTATTTTAATCATCTCAAATTCACAGATCAATTTCTTAGTGTTGTTACAAAACTGAGTAAGGCACCATAGTTGGGTTTTTTTCTTTTATTTTCACAAGTATTTTCAATCTCATCCAAGTTCATCTTCAGGGATGAATTGCTAAGACCAAAAATTAATGTAATTAATAGTTGTCATTTTTTATGGGTACTATGCTAGCAAAGAAATAATAACAGCCAAAATCCGAGTATTCATTTATTTTCTGATAATTATAAAAAGAATGAAAATGAAAATGCTTAGGATTAGATGAGGCATGAAATTAAAAAAAAATATAATGGAGAGAAATGTCATTTAAAAAAATAAAAAAAGATGTTTTGACAGAAACAACTGGAAGCCAATTGATGGTTGTTGCTGTTACTGCTGCGTCACCAACTGGATTAAGCACCAATCTGGTCAACCAGTCCGCTACCATTCACACCATCAAAGAAAAAAAAGTTGTTATGTGGCTTGTCTTTCTGGGAAACAGCCTGTACAAAGAAAAAAAAAAAAAAAATAATTAGGATTTCATTGTCCTTTCTCTTCTCAATGTTAAAATCCACCTATAAAGATGGCCTATCTATCAAATTAGTTGTTATCTATCAATTTAAGTGCCAGTGTGAAGTTGACTACAGGTAGGACCATCCAATTATTGGAGAAGAGATTCTCCACTTGGCCAGAGTACCAAATATGCCCATCCGCTCAGTCAAGGCACCCAATATACACATTGCTCTTGCTAGCTATGGCAGCAGTTTTCACCTCTTCTTGTTAGCAAGTGAAGAATACATTTTGCAGGCAGGGGGTGTCTTTCATCAATTTGAGGTTCCCACTTACTGCTTGTACTCAGATAATTGCTGTCTAGTATTGATTAGTAGTGTACCCATTGAGATACGCTTCTTGAAGCACTCTTTTGTACAATTCAACAAGTTGTTGTTTTTGGTTTCCTGGAAGTTTACTCATCAGATGAACAGATAAGCAGAAAAGCCAAACAAATGCTGCTGTAACAATCACCAACAATTTAAGCTGACCAAAAAGGTTACTATCACCTTTGGTTGAATTTTCTACTAAGCCATTGAGAAAAGGATAATTGCTATAGACAAATGTGCTTATGAGGTGCATTCCAGAAGTTTTAAGACATTTTTTAGAGGAGGCAGTTATAAGTGTCCTAGATTATTATAATCTTAGTTTATCTTTACTACACATCTAATAAGTTGACTTGCCAACTTTTATTATCCCAGACTGAAAGAGACAGCTGCAAGAGCTTGTTGAATACACCATACTAAACCTTGCTTCTCACAGCTGAGTAGCTTGCATAATGCAGTCAAAACAAGAAGATAATTTGGAAGCTCATTATACAATAATTTTTTGCATTAAAATGGGCAAAACCATTACAGAAACACATGAAATGCTCCAGACTGCTTACGGATTAATTTATTCAGCCATAATGTATATTTTATTTTCTGAGTCAAGCACTGGAAAGGAATAAGAACCAGTCAGCTTTTTCTAATACCCCCTACACACACACACAAAACTACCACCATATACTAGGGCAGGTCAATTTTGTAACCGTGGTATTGCACTCAATTTGAAAGTTGGGGTTTGACATGATAAATAATGACAAAATATTTTTTTTTTTACAAATCATTACCGTTTTTTGAGGACACAAGTTTAAGTTTAGGTTTAAAATTATTGTGTTGAAATTTAATTTAATTCCTGTGACCAGTGAAAGCCTTAAAGCACGGCCTTAGAAAATTTAGATAATCTATAAGAACATTATTACTAAATCATTTTTCTATCAAATAAGACCTTCATTTACTTCAAATGGAAATTATATTGAACAATTTAGTATATACTCGCAGATAGGTCACACTTTTTTAACAAAAATTTCACAAAATATTTAGGGGTGCAACATATCAACTCAACATTAATGTAAAACAACACTACATTCTCTTCATGATTTCTGAGAAATCGGAACTGATAGCCATAAACACTAAAAAACTGTCATTTTTCTATGTATATTTATCTATCATATATACTGATTCCCTGCTTTAAACTTACCTCATGCTGCTAGGTTCACATATCCAACACAATAAATAAATAAAATTATAAAATATTCATTGATCCATCAGTCACCGTTCGGTTGGGGCCCTCGCACTAGACTGATATAGAAACCCTGAACATGCATACATAAGTTAAGGAACCACGTGTAGATGTTTATTGACAAAGAAAAAATAGTCCCAAGATTCATTCTGCAAAATATATATATTTTATCAAAAATGCGTTGGATAATATGACTTAAAGAAATGAAATATATTCTTTATGAGATAATTTTCTTTAATGGTTATTTGATATAACATTAAAAGGCATTCTTAAGTGTTATTTACAAATAGCAAAGCACATGAATCTTGTATCCTAAATGTTTGCACTATTGCATTGTGCAGCAATATAGTTGGTAGCCAAATTTATAGTTTATAATTTATATAAACACTAATCATGAGTAAAAGAAAGAATTATGAAGCAGGTTTTAAATTAAAAGTACTAAATCATGCAGAAGAACATGGAAATCGATCAGCAGAAATAAGAATGATATTTCACAGCAATAATAGTGAAGATCTGAAGAAGAATTCTTGGGATTCAGTTCTAAATGAATTTTAAAACTGTAACTTGATATATAAATAGATAAACACTTTTTTCTAAATGTATCATAACATTTTCTTCTGTATCATTTCTTTTCTTTTCTATCGAGTTGACGCGATATAAAAATAATATGCGGTAAATATAAAAATACCTGTACAACAGTTACTTGCTTTTGTTTACATGATGATTGATGAAAAATGTATTTTAACTGCAAAAGTGTATTAATAATTCTAAGTTTTGAAATAAAGGTAGAAATAAAAGATAGATATTTAATAATTCTTATGTTTAAAAAGAGCTAACTCCCTATATTATAGTGCAATCTATCTGCAAGTCAACAGTAAATCATCAATTATTAAGCCATAAAGTGGCGGGTGGGGCGAGCTATCCGCGAGTATATACAGTATATTATGATGTTATATGTTTCACAGTGCAATAGTTTTAGTCAGTGAAATTTTCAATAAACAATGCAAATTTAAAACATTTTGTCTTATAATTTGTGCCCAGCAGTTTTATGGTGTTATATACACTTTTATCTATTTTTTGTTTTTATTAATTAGGATCTAACAAATTTTATTCATTGAGTAACCTTGTTTGTAATCTTTTAGACAGTTTTTACTTATCAAATACTATAAAAAAAAATTGCATATTTTGCTTGTGGTGATTCATAATTAGAATTCTGGTTTGAATATGTTTTCAATTCAATGTATCAAATGCAAAAGGTATCAACTTTATTCTTGAAATAGGAAAATTTTGAAGTCAGTTTGCAAGCAGAAATGAGGTATTTTCTGTACATTTTTTCTGACGATCTTTAAAACTAAATGCTCAAAAATTGGTAAAAGCTATAAATCTAATTTTTTGGTGTCATTATTTAACACATCACACCCCAGCTTTTATGAGTGCAATGTTGATTTTCTAAATAAAGTGAAAAATTAAACCTGCCCTATTCCTACATATATATATATATATATATATATATATATATATATATATATATAGGCAGCATATAATTTATATACAAAGAAATACACTACTAGCGATGGATGTCGCCAATAATAGTATTAATATTACTGATTGATTCTATGCATGATTATTTCTTTATATATATATATATATATATATATATATATATATATATATATATATATATATATATATATATAAAATAAACAGTCCTTATCAAACACCTTCACACAACCAAAAAATTTTATATGCACCAATATTGGATATGGCAGTCTATTGTGGAGTAAATAAGACACCTTCAGTAACACAAATGAACTCAGCAATAAAAAACTAAAAGTAAGTCAAAGTCCATTGGAATCAGTTTAGGTAAATTCTAATGTCACCAAAGCAAGTAGCTTAAGAAAGACATAATATTATTACCACTAGGAATGAGTTATAACACAGCCATATCTGATATTGCCACATATAAAACTTTTGGTTGCATGAAGGTGTTAGATAAGGACCTTTAATATCTATTCATTGCTCTGTTCATCAAGCACTGTCAGTAACCTTGTTATATTTGTATGCTATGCCTTTTGTGAACTACCATTTATAGTAATTGTATTTTTTTTCCTGTCCATTTTCTTCTCATTTAAATAAACATGTCTCTTTTTATCGTGTTAAACTTTGTACCCACCAAGAATAGCATTTAAGGATTCTTACTTTAATCAGTTTCTCTTGCTAGGCTTAATGATGATTCCCCAAAATGAGAACATTTTTTTAATGATATCAAATGACTTAAAGAATATTTCACCTGTAAGAGGGAAACCCCAATATTTATATTGCTTATTTGTATTAATAAAACACACCAGAAGACTTAAATGTAAAAAGCAACAAAAATGAAAACTTTTTTCTGCAATTGTACAAAATTTTTGAATTTTCTGCAGCTTGCTTCATGCATATTAGCATGAAAACCTTTAGCCAAAACTTTTGTGAAGTTTCTCAAATATTTTCTAATTACTCTTTTAACCAATAAACTTACTTTGATGATTTCCTGTCCAAGAACTCCTCCTACAATGGCTGATACAGGACCCAATTCAGCAAAACAATGGCTGAAAAAATAAAAAAAAGATATAAAATTTTTAAAATATACAATTTTCAGGCATAAAAGTGAATAAAATTTCTCTTCAAGATTATTTTAAAAATTTGTAGAAATCAAGACCATCAATTGAGTTAGTAACAATCTTATGAAATTAAACAAAAGGCAGGCAAACATTAGAACATTAAGTTTTCACTGAAATGTATTTTTCAAAGGGAAACTTCAAAAATAAATTCCATAGTTTATTAATTACAGAAAGTTTGTTTAAATCAGTAATACATTGAATTTCTGGAAATATTTAAAATGTTCGATAATTCAAAACTGTTCCCATGAAATTTCATCGTACTTTTTACTAAACGTAAACAACATTTTAAACACAAATGTCTCCAGTTTTTATTTTTATGCTTTCATAGTGTTTTTTTTTGTTTTCATTATTTACCCATAACCAGGACTCTAACAGGTGTTACCAGCCTGGGCTGCGGGATACCTGGAAACAACAGCAATTAAGAAGTGGTCCTACACTTCCTGAAAAACTCCAATCTCTTGATCAGAGGACTTGCTGCCAGACGTGCAGCCTGTCTGAAGTTATTATGCAAATCAAATAAACCTCAATAACTCCAAAAATTCTGAACCAATATTTGTCAAATTTAAACTCGCCCATTTCCTCCCTCAGTAAAATATTTAATCAAATTTTCTGCCATTTTTAATGGTTAGTTTTTGAAATATTTGGAATTTACAAAAATGGACTGACTGAAGTTAGCATACAGATTAAACTAATTGTAGTATTTATATGTAAACGGGGTACTGCTACAAAAGCAGAACACCACAGCAAATGCCAGTCGAGCTACCATCTGTTGACCTGACAACGTCTATTCCAAAGAGTACTCTGCTTCATAACAATATGGTGTTGCCAATAGAATTCCTAGCCATGTTGGATGAACCAGTGCACATAGAAATATGAATTAGATGTTTAGCTGTGTTGGCTAGGGTAAAGAAACTGAAAGACAAGAAAATCTCTCTGAAGGGGAGAATGAAATTACTGATTTATTTTTGGTTTCAGCAGGATATGAAGCCATAAAGAAAATATCCATTATGGTGTACCCAAAATACTGGAAGACTTAACATATGAGGAAATTTCAACCATTATAAAAAGAAACATGCCAAAAAAAAAAAAGTTGGTTATTGCAAACCCAAATGAAATTGTAATGCAATATTTACAGAGATTGAAAGATGCATCAAGATATTGCAAATTTGAAAAACTGGGTTCAAGAGAAATTTCTGTAGAAAATGAATTGATCCTTCAAAGATTAATTGAAGGCATGTATCACATTATATACAAACATAAGATCCTAGAGCAGCTACAAGCGAGTGATATGAATTTAGAGGCAAGTGTAGAATTCTTGCAGCAATTAGACTTAATTAATGAATTTAATAATTCTAAAAACAATGTAGAAGAATACAACTAAAATCCTAATTAAGTGCAAATATTGCAGCAAAGAACATGAAAGAAGCAAAAATAAATGCCCATCCCTAAAAAAATTATGTTTAAACTGTAAAAGAATCAATCTGTGTGCACATACAAAAACAGAATAAAAAGGGTAGAAAATATAACCCCTCATACTGAAAATACAGAAGTATATTCAATAAGAACATCAGTAAAAGGTAGAGAGACAGTAAAATTGAATGGCACAACTTTTCCCATGCAGGTTGACATGGGGAGTAATGTTACCTTGACCCCAAGGAATTTCTAGGGAAAAAATGGGTAAACCCAAATTAAGAAGACAATCTTAATTTAAAACAATTTGATGGATCTGCCATCAAACCTCTAGGCTCCTTTGAAGGAACTTTCAAGACAAAAAACGTTTTGAGATTATTCCTATTTCTGTTGTATAAAATATCATGGATTCCTGAGAATAGACGTTTTAAAATTAATAAACTGTATAAAGTCAGAAGAACCTGACACTGGACTATTGAAAGGATATAAAGTGAATATTCGTCTAAAAGAAAATAGTCACCCAATTTATTTTGAATCTCAAAAAATACCTTTTCACAGTCTATCCACAGTAGTTGCAAAACTAAAGAAAATGTTAGAACAAGGCATATTGGAGAAAGTTACCCAGGGTGATAGTATTTGGGCTTCACCAATTGTTGCGATACAAAAGACCAATGGCGATTTGAGGACATGCAGGGATTACAAAGTAGGTGTGAATCATCAGATATGATCTGATTCATTCCTCTTACCTAACATAGAAACAACAAGTCATGAATTAGCAAGAAAGAAATACTTTGCCAAGAACTGACCTGAAATTGGCATATAACCAAATAGAAATTGACAAAAAATTTAAAGAAGTCACTACAATTAATACTCCGATAGTTTTACTAAGATGGATTTGTCTTTCATTTAGAGTTATAATTTCAAGTCATACTTTTCAAAAGGCAATTGAAAAAGTTCTATTGGAGGAGGTAAAAAATATAATCATATATCAAAATGATATAGCCATAGATGCTTACAGTAAAGAGGAATTTAAAAAAAATAACAAATTTTAAACAAATTAAAAAATGTTGATATGACAATAAATAGCAATAAATGTGAGTTAAATTATGACAAAATAGCATATTTGAGATACCAAGTATGTAAAGAAGGAATTTAAATATTGGAAGCATCTACACCAAAAAATAAAAAAAGAATTAGAATCCTTTTCGGGATTGACATATTTTTATAGCAAATATCTATCTAGATACAGTGGCGTAATAGAAGCCTTTGCAGAATTATGGTAAAAGAATACAGAATTTAAATGGACTCAAACACAAAATATAGCTTTTGAAAGTTTAAAAAAGGTACTATTGAGAAACCAATTGCAAAAATCTTTGATCCAAAAAAAGAAGTGACATTGACTACAGATGGAAGTGAACAGGCTGTAGCTGCAATTTTATCGAGGTCATCCAATAATTTACCCATCAAGAAAATTAATGCCAGCTGATGTTAACAACTCAATTATTGAGGAAGAAGCATTAACAATAGTATGTAGCACAGAAAGAACTCAACTTTTTTTTTTTTTTGTTAGGACAAAAATTTTAGATCACAAACCTTTAGAGCTTATATTTAACCACAGAAAGTAATTATCAAAAGTCACATCTTTAAGATGGGCTATAAAACTCATGGCCTTTGATTTTGACATTTACATACATAAAGGGGAACACTATTCCACATAGGGATGCGCTATCCAGACTAAATTTCAACAGTAAAAAATTAGAAACATCTGAAAATTCCAAAGATAAAATACTGCACCGAGTTGAAACAAACATTACTTCTAAATCATCTCAGAATAGAAACCATACAAGATCCAGTGTTAAATAGAATTTCAGATGCAATAAAAAGAAACACATGGAGCAATTGTTCAATGGTAGAAAGACCCTACAAAGAATAAAGAGATAAGTTAACTGTAGAGAAAGGCATACTATGCAATAGAGATATGATAATGTCCCTACAAAGTTTAAGAAAAGAACAACTAAAAGGTGTACAATGATGATGTACATTGTGGCATAACAGCAACACAAATGAGATTAAAATTACAATGATGATGGCCAGGATATTCTTGAAATGTAGAAAGAAGACTATGTAAAAAGGTGCCCCCCTCCCAAAAAAAAACTTTCGGCAAAACAAAATTTATTCATGCCCTAAAGAAAAAGAACCATTAGCTTGGGTAAATATAGATCATGCCCATATTAAAGGCATGGAGCTATTTTTACTTTTAGTGGACTCATTTTCAGGTTGGCCCAAAGTAATTAAGGTTGCTGACAGAAAAACCACCACAAAAAACAAATATTAAGAACAAGGAATGGGGTGCCAAAAACTTTGGTCTCAGATAATGCACCAGAATTTTGTGCCTGTGGCAAAATTTGTGCTCGTGGCTAAAACATATTAAATGCATTCCATATAAAACACCACCCTACCACCCATAATAAAATGAAATTGCAGAAAGAATGATGCAGACTGTGAAAATAGGACTAAAAGCATTTTCCCCATTTAATGATAATATAGTGAGTTAGTTATCAAGATTATTAAGCTATAGGATAATTCTACATACCAGCAGACTACAAAGTCCCTCCACATTAATAGGTAGACAGATTAGAGTTCCCATAACAATGTCATTTTCAACAAGTGAAAGTGTATGGTATAAAAAAACAACGAATCTAATCCAGAGAAGGTGAACTTTGTCGTACAGAAAGGACACAACACAGCAATACTAACGAAAAATAGATAAAATATACTGTGGTCCATGTGGATCAATTCAGAAGTAAAATGGAACCCAAGAATATAGAAATGGACAAAGAATCTTAAGATGAAGAACATAATAGGGAGGGGAGGGGACTAATGAATCCAGTAGTGAAACCTAACCTTATATGGATGTTAATGACCAGAAATCTGATGAGGAGTCAGAAGAGGAAAATGAACTCAGACTTAGGTCCTCTATAAGAAGAAATCAAGATACACACCAAGAAAGTTTAGATTCCCAAGAATAATTAAAAGTCAACAATCAACAAAGGGCATAAGGTCATTTCGGTTCAGGGAGGTGTAGTATGAGGTGTAAATGAGGTACTGCTATAAAAGCAGTACACCAAAGTGAATGCCAGTTGAGCGACCATCTGTTGACCTGACAACATCTATTCCAGAGATTACTCTACTTCATGACACTAATATTAGCTTAAAACCTCTGAAATGTAATAAAAATATTTTTCTTTCTGTCCATAAATTATATTGAAACATGGGTAAATGGAAGGATCTAATAACTGCTGAAAAACAGAAAATAACAAAGTTATTGAATGACAGAATGTCCACACTGGAGATATCAAAGGAGCTTTGCAGAGATCATTGAATGATAAAGAAAGCTGTTGAAAATATGTTGAAAACTTGAAGCAAAGGAAAAGGCTTTAAGAACTTGCTTCCTCAAGATGAATGTAAACTAAAGTGAGTTACAGCGAAACAACCACTTTGAACCAGTGCACAGTCTTTGAAAAGGCTGGAATTGAAGGACTCAAGAAGGAAAAAATTGCAGAATACTTTGTTAATTGAGATCTTTAAAAAAATTTCTGAGGGAACCTCCTCTCACTAAAGCAAGTATTTTAAAGCATCAAAATTGGGCCAAGAAATACATGAAAATTGATTTTTCTAAAGTAATTTTGACAGATGAATCTCTGTGACATTTGATGGACCTGATGGTTGGGTCAAAGAATAAATTTTATCCAATTCAGATGTGCCTGTGGCTAAAAGAAGGCAACAAAGAAGCAGTAGTGTTATATGGGCTGGAATTGTCGACCAAAACATTGTTGGACCATTCAAAGTCAATGAAGGAGTTAAACTGAACAGTGCTAACTACTGAAATTTCATGAACAAGACTTTCTTTCCATAGTACAAGTCCCAGCTTCTCAGTTTCAAAGTGAAGTGTGTATTTATGCATGACAATGCTCCTTCTTATGTATCTAAGCTTACCCATGAATTATTTGATCATAAAAGATTTACAGGGCAGAAAATAATGAAATGGCCACTATCAAGTCCTGATCTGAATCTGATTGAAAATCTATGGTCAATTGTGAAGATGAAATTATATGATGGTGGCAAACAAAATAACAGCAAAGCAGGCCTTTGGGAGGCAATTAAAACTACCATGTCAGAAAGTGAACTTGCTGAAGTAAACAAAATTAACAAACTCAATGGATAATAGATTAGTGGCTGTTATTGAGAAGAAAGGTCACTATATTAAAATGTAAAGGATTCAAAAACTTATCATATGTGTTTGTTATTTGTTCTATCATAGGTGTTGATCAATTTTTGATGATTTTATTACCTTTTCATTGAAGTTAAATCTGATTATTTGGTTTTGTCTAACAACTTCAGACAGCAGTTTTTTAGAATACATCAAATAATTTCAATAAAACATTGATACTACCTAAAATTTTAACTCAGGCTTTGTTTTGACATCTAAATTGAGTGTTTAAAATTTGACAATTTTTTTCCAAATCAAATTTGAATTATTGAAATTTATATGATTTGCTTAATAACTTCAGACAGGGTGTAGTCAGCTTCTATGTTGATCTGTCCCAGTTGAACTGGAGACAACATATCATAAACATTGACCTCCAGCTTTAAAATACTATGACTAGATATTGTGAAGCCCTGTACTTTACCCATGTTTTAAGTTATTAAGAGCATAACAATGCCAAATGGTGATTCTTTTAAGTAGATTTACTGTATTTGATAGAAAGACAAGAATTTCCCCCTCATTATTAGTATTATGGAGGGGCACTATTACGACTGAACAGTGAATTTGATCCTCACTGGGTGCACCATACTTTGGGTTTTATGCTATGCTTAGAAAACCACCATTATTAGTATTATGGAGTTAAGTACAATTATTGGTAATTTATGCTTTTTGTGTAAACATTAGCCTTCCAGATAGTTATATTTTGATTATAAGACCAAGGTTATGTTAAGAGTCATTTTTGGAGAAAAAAGTTGGTTTTCTATACCATGAAATGTGACCCTTTTTGATTACGCCATAATGACAGTTATTTTCCTGCCTAAAACTAAACAAAATAAGTGCAAATAGCAACAAAATTTTTTCTTAATAGTAATATCAAATAAAACAAACATTTTTCAATTGAAACAGTTGTATATTTCCTTAGTGGTACTAAAAGTTGATGTTCAAGCCTTTGTAAAGGCCAGAATATTGAATGATGATTTTTAAGATCAGCTTATTGACTCGGGAAGATTGGCAGAATACAATTTTCTTCTTTCATTTTTGGCAATTTGGTAAAGTGGCAAAGTAAACAAAGTTTTAATAAACCTTTTTTTATTAAATAAGATTTATAATGAAATTAAATAAGCCTCAAACATAATATTGCAATACTAGGATTACATACATAACAAAATATATATAACATAAAAATAACATACGTAACAAAGTAGTCAGAGAGAAATTCTTGGTCCACCTTCAAGGCATCTATGACTTCTACTTTTAAATTTTCTAATTCCTTCTGATCTTCACTTTTCTGTTCAGGGTCAGGACGACGTTTGTGCTTCTCCATGAATTTGAACAAGACTACAGAAAAATTAAAATATTTAAATAACAAAATAAAAATGATTTATCTATTAACAAATGACATCTCCCAATAACTAAATTATCATGTCATCATTTTATTTTTTTTAATACTATGTCATGCGATAATTCATTATTCAAACGAACATCCTTACCTTTGCTGAATAACAGAAGTATGATAGCAAAGCGGCAATCCTAATTGTCAATGTTCATTAAAAATAACAATTTTGCATTTATAATTAATGTACTTATTTTATGATCTATTTTTAAACTAGAGATATGCCACAGAATTTCTACACATCCTGTTAATGTTCAAAACAAAAACCTAAGTGTAACCAGAGAAAAGAAATAAAAGGTAGATTTCTTTTGTTGGAATTTTTCAAGAAGAATATTTTAAGAATATTGTACACCCATCTTGATATGGATCTAAAATTGACATTCTTTCAAATTAACAACTTCAAATTTTATCCAATGAAAAACAAAATACATGTATTTTGTTTGAGGAATATTACAGATGACCAACTGGAATACTGAAGATTGCATTTGGATGAATGCACATTAAAAACAAACAAAGATCAGAGGTAGATAATAAATATTAATTTAATCATCATGGCATATTTCCTGGTGGAAAGAGGATCTAGCCACTGGGTGAAAATCTCCATATCATTATTTTTTGCTTATTTTACACATATTAATGTTATACATGATGATCTTTATTAAAAGCCATATCATCATTCAACTCTCACTCAGAATTGGCAGCCTATTTCAAATTTCATTCCACTGGGAGCAATGTTTTTTTAGTTTCAGTTTGGGTTCGTAGTCGTTCACTGCTGTAATACAGCTTAAGTAATGTTTGTTTTTTACATTAGTGATAACTTTAGCTTATTTAACTGAAGTAAGTATAATTTTATTTATTTTCCTTTGGATTTACTATATTATTTTATGTTTTCATTGCAAAAACAAACATTTTTTCGCATGAAACTCAGTAAAAAAAATGTAACTTGGGTTTTGGAATTTAACATTTTTCATTTAAAGTTAATATTCTTCAATTAAATTTTTATTCATAAAAGCAAATGCACTAATGATCAACTTTATTCATTTTTGTGTAATCCATATTTCTGTTTCTAACAAATGAAAAACGTACCATGGTTTTTATATCAGAATTTACCAATTTTACTTGATTTTGAGAAATGATTAATCCAATTTTTTTTAGTCTTTTTTATTACAAATGTTAGAAAGTCTCTCCCAAGAAAGTTAATTTTAATAGTTTTATGTTTTTAAATTTTTCTTCCAAAGACGTTTTTCTTCAGTTCTGTTTTTACACCATGAAATTTAAAAATATTATTTGTTACATAAAGTTAATTTAATATTTTTCTCTATATTGTTATCTATAACAACAAATATATTGATGCATTTTTAAGAGTCAATTTTTCTCCTTCTATAATGATAAAAAAGTACCTTTATAACAAAACACATTTTTTTGTAAGAAAATGATTGATTTTAAATCATTGTTATAAATTGTGGTTAAAAATGATGCATTTCAATACTACTCAATGATCTTGCTGATGATGTGACTTCCATCTTCTGGCATTTAAATCAGAGGGTAAAAAATTTAAGTGGGGTGAGGTTGAGATGTGCTCCCCCCCCCCCACACACACACACCAAGACCCCCTTTGATCAAAATGAAATATACTTATCCAAGTACCCTTGTAGTTTCAGAATATATATCTTTATGGGGGTCTATTTCCAAAACCTTAGGAGGAGTTCGATAACAAACAAACAGAAAGACAGACAGAGGCTGTCAGCCTAATAATATTTCTAAACAAGCAGGGATTTCCCAGCATTCCTTGGAAGATTTCTGAATAACAGTTTATTGACAATTTATTGATATTTTTCAGCCATCTTATGGAAAATAATTTTTATTCAATCTTTAAAAAAATAAACATTTTATTTCTTGATTTAAATACTAACATAAATACTCTGTTAATGTTGTTTTCAAACAAATCAAACTTAGAGGAAAGTTTCTTAATCTTTTTTCAAATTATTATTAATGAAAAATAATATATTTTGATGGAACATGGTTTTGACAAAAGTTTTATTTTCAATCTATTTAATACTATAGAAAAATATGCTTCCTGGACAGATAGACAAAAATAATTTTCAATTGCTTTTTTTTTTTTTTGCTAAGATTAATTCTTTCGTGTGTGCACACACATAGTAAGGACCATTAAAGATCATGCCTGGCGTTCTTGTTGTCTACATTCACAACATTTTTTTATTGATAGAATATATTATCATCAATAATGATTGTTTGCCAATGTCAGATGTTATACTGCAAATAAATTAAAAATTAGTTGCTTTTAACTAAAGTAAGAGTGGCTAAACTTGCTTAATCTAAGATCCATGTACAATAAATTTAAGATGTTTTGAAAACTGAAAGACATCAACATTCCTCTGCAACACTTGCTGGTCTGAAATTTATTTAATCCTTTCTAACTATTCCTTCCCTCAAAGAATAAGGCCACAATCAAATCAAAATTGCATTTAAAACCTTAAATATTTTTTAATAATGATGAATATTGAGTTTATGTATTAAACAAGAGGGTCAAAGTTCATATCCAGTAAATAATAAAAAAAAAAGGTTTAATTTTTGTTTCTTGTTTAACCTTTTATATTAATTGTAATGAAAAAATTCCCAATTACTATAATTTAGCAAAATTAGTTTTAGTATTTGGAAGATTAAAGGTTATGGAGATATAGCACTTTCAGTGGTAGAAACTTGAGAAATTATGCATTTACAATACATACCAAGTATACTTTTTAGGAGATACAAGTGATTGTTCAATTTATTAATAAAGATATTGTAGCCTGATTTTAAAAAAAATTAATCTAATACATATAAATAAACAATTTTCTGTCTGATGCAATAATGGAAATTTAAATAATCCAACCCAATCTGCTTTTCTTTCATCTAATGCAATGAATTCTTTCAAATAAAGTTGGATAAAAAGCCTCACAACTTTTGTTCATTTTAGGACAATGGAACAGAAAAATTGATGAAATGAAATTTTGATTTCTTGTTTCACCTTGCATGATGAAATAAGTCTTTGGTGTTCTTTTCAGGCGTTTTTTGTTTTCTTCTGTGGTCCAGTCAAAATGGAGGGCAGCATCAAAACGCACAAATTCTGTTATCTAATAAGAAAAGCAGAAATACAGATTCATTAAGTAACATAACCGATTTTAAAGTATCATTTACCTGAAAGTGACAAAGCATAAAAAAGACATTGTATAGCTGATGATGTTCTTAAATTTTAAGCTCGAAAAATGCACAACATTTTTAGTTCATTTTTAATTATTTTATCAATACTTTTTATTCTTTGTTCTCCTTTATTTTTTCCCTTATCCAAATCAAAATCTGATTATATGTTTGTTCTATTCATTTTCATTATTCTACACCGATTTATTCAAAATGGTATCCTCGTTTTTTACTGTTTTTTTAAAAAGGTAGCTGTCAAATTTAATAGCCTCTGAGAATTTCTAACCAAACCCTTTCTTTAAATCACAGGGTACAACACCTAACATATCATGATTATAACAACTGAGATAAGGATACTAGTTTGAATAAATCAGTATAAAATAATAAAATTTCAGACAGTAATTTTGATTAATTTCTTCATTTATTTTATTCTTATACATTGCTTTTCATCACATATTTTAGCCAAGTCCACATTAAATTCAAAATTCCAAAATATTTTGACAAAAAGAATGGATCATCAAAAAAAGTGTTGTAATAAAAACCAAAAAAAAAAAAAAAAAAAAAAAAAAAAAAAGAACTGGATCCCAATTTATTTTATAATGCAATTTCTATTTGTAGGTCTATTATGATAAAACAAAAATGTACAAATACATTCTAAATGATATTTTTATGTAAAAATGCATTGAAAATAAAAACGAAAAAAAATTATCAGTAGTCAAGAATCAATAAAAGACAAGAATAGCAGCGAGTATCAGTTGCCTGAAAACTTGCTTCATTGAAACCTTTGAATAGAATCTTCACTTCGTTGAATAGTTCATTTCACTGAAAAAAAAAAAAAAAAAAAAAAACTCAAGGGAGATAACTTAAAGGGAAATAACTTTTGTTTATTTACGATAATGAATAACTTTTTCTCCATAAATTTACCACTGAAGTCTTCTTTCATGTAATGACGTTGCTTACAATATTTTGATTTTATTCTAGAAATATTTAAAAAAAAAAAAAAAAAATACATTTCGATATTTGTCCTACCCAAAATACAAGGGTAAATAAATTACAGATTTTAAAAGGTCTTCTGTATTAATTCATATTAATTTCTCTTCTTACTTATTTTAATGTAGGTACCTCCACTTTTTTCATGGAAAAAAGCATAGCATAATGAAAAGATCCCAAACTCAATAAAAACAAAGTTTTGTTGTCAAAATGTTTATGTTATTAAGAGGAAAGACCAAAGTATATTTTTATTATTTTTGAAATTTTTTAGTCCTTTCTAGCACATTCGAAATTTTGGTTAAAAATCTTGTTCTGTTTACGTCAGTAGTGGAAGTAATAATTACAATAAGTTTTTTGCTCTTTTTCCTGGTAAAAAAAGATATTAATTTGGAAATTCTTGCAAAAAATCAAATAATTGTCAGATTTTAATGAAATTTCAGGACATATTCAAAAATGAATTTTTTTGAAAATCTTGGTAAAAGAATATTTTTTTTTACATGTTACCACCCACTTACTTAATTTCATGAAATTTCAAGAAATTCAATTTTTAGGGTGAGATTTTGTTTTTTTATTAGTTAAAAGCAGGACTCCTTAGAGAATGTAAATCATCAATTTTTTTTGTAAAACACTTAACCCATTCACTGAAAATCTGCTCTGAATTGTAAAATAAAAAAATGCAATAAAACTATTATATTATTTAATTAGAAAAACTAATTGCTTTTATAAATAAGATTTATCATGGATACTATTGTTTTAAGAAAAATTTTTTTGATGAATAAAGTTTTACAAGAATTGTTTTCATTTTTTTAAACTTTAATTAAATAAATTATAATATTAAAAAATCATTTAAAATTCTGCATTACTTCAAGGCGGCAGTTTGGTGATATTGTTATTAAGTGAAAACTACATTTACAAATCAAAAATTGAAAAGCTCATAACAGTTTTTTGTACCCAAATATTTCTAAAAGAATTTTAAAAAATTTTAGTGTATAAACGTTCCTAATTTCTAACTATGGTAAGCCACAAATGATAATATCCTTTAAAAGGTCACATTATTTAAGATAGGTACCTCCACGAAATCGCTAAAAAAGAGCATAGCTTGATGAAAAAGACACCAAACTTGCCGAAAACTAAATTTTATTCTCTAAATGCTTAAGTTATTATTAAGAGGAAAGACCAAAGTTTTTTTTTAATTATTTTTAAAAAATTTTCCTTCTTTTTAGAACATTCTAAATTTTGATTAAAAAACCTTTTTTCTATTTGTATCAGCGGAACTAGTAAATAACAGAGACAATTTTAGCACGTTTTTTTGGTATGACACATTAATTTGAAAAATCATGCAAAAATAGAAATAATTATCGGATGTTAATGAAACTTTCAGAAACTATTCACAGATGATCGAAATTATTATAAATATGTTTTTTTATGAAAGTCATGGTAGAAATATTTTTTTAAATATTTATTACCCCACCATAACTAATTTTATGAAAACGCTAGAAATTCGATCGCATCGGTTTTAGTGATTACAATAATTAAAAGCACAGGGCTTTGAGGAATGCAAATCATGTTTTTTTTTGTTTTTAATTGGATACGCAGTACCTGAAAATCAGCTCTGAATTGTAACATACAAAACTCAATAAAACAAATATATTATTTAATTTCAAATGCTTTTATTTGCTTTTAGTTGTTTTTATGAATATGGACAATATTTTCTGAAAGCAAAAAAATTTTCTCGATGAAAAATGAATTTTTAATACAATTATTTGTTATTTCATTAATTATAGTAGATTTTACATTTAAGTTGTTAAAATATTATAAAATTAGTTAAAAGCCGCATCGGCTTTCATAAGTGTCCTTATGAGATAGATCTTTTTTTAGCACGTTGTAAATTGTATCATTTTGACTAATCAGAAGATCCCCAGTAATTAAGAAATGTAATTTTGTGCTTATAATCGAGCTGTAATTATAAAATACGGAAGACCAACCAGAATATAATTAAGTTGCGTTATTTGAGTTAAGCATTGTTCTCGCTGTTAAGGCTTTTACTTTTTGTAAACACGTGAGGAGAAGTTAATTTGATTTTTCAATTTCAACTGAGAAGGGTACCTACAAGTATCAGTATCATCTTATGAAATTTATATGATCTTATTTTTTATATTAATCTCAGTTACGACATTTTTCCATAAATGAAATATCAACATTAATAATAAAATGAATGCAAATACAAATAACAGTAGAATGTAATAAATGTACATAAAATTATAGTATTTTATGTACAATTCTGATAAAATTTCATAAGAAAGGTACCTATAAATTAATTAGATACCTTTCTTAAGAAATATGAAATTTAATGTCACTCTTAACAGTTTTATTTTAATTTCTTTACAATATATTTCCCATAAAGCATCATAAACGTAAAGGTGAAAGCTAAGTACAAAAAAAAAAAAAAAAAAAAAAAAATTAGACCGCTGAAAGTTTTTCGTTAAAAATAACGGGTAAATAATTTGTTCACGTAAATGTAAATTATTTCCCTTTTCTCCTTCCGTAGAACAAATTAGCCTCATGGAATTCGTAAATATATCATTCATCACATGTCAAAAGACACGAAAGTTTATGACCTGCTTTGTTTTATTTTCAAATTACATTTTTTGGCACAAAAGCTAAGTTAAGTTTGGTTCAAAATATTTTAAATAAACATTATAATTTCTGATTTTCTTAAAATAAGTTTTGAAAAAATGATAATTGATATTTAAAAAATTTCAAAGTCAGATTTTCAGTTTTTTTTAAAATGGAAAAAATGGTCAATTTTGCTGACTCAAAAAAAAAATAGATTTTTTAACGAAAATTTCGGACGTGCTAGGAACGATTAAAAAATGAAAAAAAATACCCCAAAAAATACTTTGACCTTTCCTCTTAATAATAACAAACATTTAGACGATAAAATTTTGTTTTTTTCAAGTTTACGCGTCTTTTTCATCATGCTATGCTCTTTTTTTAGCGATCTCGTGGAGGAACCTAATTTAAGAGATTCTGTCATTCTATAATTCTTTCACTTTCATTATTCAGTTCTGTTTCATGGTTAACATCTTTGAAAATCATCCCTTCAAAATTTCAAAGTAAGTTTTATTACTTTTTAATTACTATTTCACTAAATATTTTTATTTTATGTATGTATTTATTTTAGTTTGGGTCATACTTCAATTAAGTAATTTTTTTTGTTTAAGTTAGTAAACTTAAGTACCTAGAGACGAAACCCAAATTTCATAAAGCATCTTCAAACGTAATGTCACTAAAGCTAAAAGAAAAACAAGACCTGTCATTAAGAAATGCTTGTATATCACTTTTTTATGCCATAAGTAGGTAATGTTTATTTCAAATCAGATTAATTTAACTTTAAATTTGTTAATTTTACTCAAATGACATGTCACAAATATATATTTTATTTTGGGAAGATTTTTAAAACTGATAATTTTATTTTGTTTACAAATTTCTTACAATTAAGAAAATGGTTACTTGTAAGATTTTCTGAAATCGGCCAAAAAGTTGCGATTTTGATCTATATAATTTCTATTTGAAATACACCAGAATATTTTAGTTATTGGAAATAATAAATATCATTTAGCTTTCAATTAAAATTAAAATAAAATCTTCAAGAATGCTTTTTCATTTTTAAACATTTTTTAAACTTTAGGTATCGAAAATTCAGTGGAGGTACTTATTTTAATGATTATACTTTAATAGCTTTTTATTTATTTATATTTTATTTTCATTACCAACCCATGCAAAAAGATAAAAAAAAAGACTTTCCTAGCTTCAACTGATTTCAACATTAAACAATGTTTTTAAACAAATCAACTGATTTGTTGTCAATCCTTTATTATCGTAAATAAGCAACAATTAAATTAACGAGTGTCATTTTTAAACGATGCATAATTTAAAAGAAAAAAACATTCCGTTATAACAGTTATCTCCCCTTTATGTTTTTATGCTTTGATATTTCAGCCAAGAGAAGATTCAATTTAACACTTTCATTGAAGCCAATTTTCAGACAAATGATATTCACTGTTTATAAAGCAGACCACAATTAAATGTATAATAAAGCATTATAAGAAGAAATACTATGAAGAATGCAATATATTTTAGTATCTGTTCAATTGTTTAATTTTATTTCATCAGAAGATCAAAAAGGGAAAAAATGGCAGACTTCAGTCACTGACCTTTTTCACAACAATTGTTTCCAATACTTCTTTTTTCGCTTGCTTTGCCTTTGGTTCTCCATTTTCATTGTCATCTGTTTCCTTAGCCTTTGGCTTGGGAACTTCCCTGCAAAAATTTGACAAAAAGATTATTATTATTATAAATTTTTATTATTATTATTATTGATGATGATAATGAGACAGACAACCAGATTCTATCACTGTCACATAATCAAGGATAGAACTAACCTGAAATGCAGGATCTGTGGAAAATATGATCAAACTGTCAACTATATTATCTCAGGATGTCTGGAACTGGCAAAAAATGAATATACCCACAGACATAACAAGATAATGACATATGTGCACTGGAAGATATGCAAGAAGCAGAAAAGCAAAACCACTGACAGATTGTATGAGCCACAGTTACCCAAAATAACGATGTAATCATCCTCTGGAATATGCCAATTCAAACTAACAGGGAAATAAAAGCCAACTGACTGAATATTATCAAAAAAGACAAGAAATTCAGGAAGTGTATGTTTATTGACATAGTATAGGTATATTATTAAGAGGAATGACCAAAGTATTTTTTTTTCAAAATATTTTTAATCCTTCCTAGCATGTCCGAAATTTTAGTTAAAAAACGTTTTTTGAGTCAGTGAAATTTACATAAAATCAACCATGTCAGCCATTTTTGACAACTTTGTCAACAAAAGTGAAATTCTCCATTTAAAAATCTTGTAAAATTCAATTATACTTTTTCAAAAGTTATTTTAGGAAAATTAGAAAATTTAAAGTTTATTTAATGTAATTGGAAACAAACATTACTTAATTTTTTAGTAGAAAAAATTTAGTTGGAAATAAGAGAAGCATGTCTAACAGTGGTGATTGGTTTTGGAGGTGTGAATCAACATCTACATCAATGTATTGACAACTAGTGTCTGGGCAATTTATCAAACAGGACAGAAGTGACAGTATTTTTGAATTTTAAGTGAACAAGATTATTTAACTATAAAGTAATTCTTGCTTTTTGTATATGGTAAGGTTCTCTGCTATAGCAAAAGTGGTTTGCTAATGCTTTGTAATGTACTAATAGCTTGGTCTAAACCAGGCATGGACATCCTTTTTACCTTCAACAAAGTTACAAAATTCAAGAAAATTCATTGTTCATGTATGTGGTTATGCACGAGAGAATGTGCAAGTGAACAAGTGAGAATGAAAAGAAACAAACAACATTTTAATAAACGTTATTTTCCCCATGAAATTAGGCAGGCTATTCAGAAAGCTGATCGGGCCGCATGTGGCCCATGGGTCACAGTTTGCTCATGACTGGTTTAAACATTACATGTTTATATAGACAAAAAACTTTTACCTGTATATGACTGCTGAAAAAGAGGGGCAGGGAGCTAATAAGCCTTCTACATCTTTTATGTTATCAAATACAATAATCTTTTTACTTTTTTTTTTTTTTTTAGTTGTGTACATTTTACAATATTTGATATAATTACAAGTGTGTGCTGGAAAGTTCTAAACCTAATCTAAACCCTAAAAAGTGATTAAGGACCAAACATTGGGAGGTGGTGGAGGTGGGGGGGTTCTTAGACAGGCTAAGAACTCTTTAGCAAAACACAAACGAACATATTGTAGTGCAAAGACAGAGGTGACAAGCAATACAAAAAGTTCTGTGTACTACTTAAATATACTGGTCCACCTATAACAAATTAGGGAATTTTTTTTTTTTTTTTTAAAGAAATAATTTTTGTTATTCTTTAGACTTTTACTTAGGCCCCAACATTTGTTATTGATTTAGAAAGGGGCTCCAGTTTATATTATTGATACAATGTTGAATTGATCCCTGACTTTGAAGAGTTATTGGTTAAGTCACTTAACTGTTATTTACAAATTTTAAGTTTGAAAATGTGCTAACATCATTGATATCTGTTTTTTTTTGTTTTTTTACATTTTCAGAATTTAACTTTTTTTAATCATTTTTTTTTTCAAACTTTTTTTCATATGGGATTTTTTGGAAAGCACTTGAACAATTATTTGTGGTTCATAATTATTTATTTTAATTTAATAAAATTAAATGCAGAATTTTATTAATTTATATAAATTTTTGTTCTTTCCTTAAAAATGTCTATATACATTTGTTCATTATTTAAGAGAAATCTTTATGTAACACCAAACACAAAAAAAAGTTTGTTTTCCTGTGCAAGACACTAGAGTCAGTAACTCTGTAAAAGTCAGGAATCAATTCAGCACTGTATTGATGTTATAAAGAGGACAAAATACTTATAAAATCAATATTTTTGGATTCTGACAAGAACCGCAACCTAAGGAAGCTCAAAAGAATACTAATCAAAAAAAAATTATTTCAAAAACTTTTCTTCCTATTCTTTATGAGTGGACCCATATATTCAAGTAGTGCCAGTATCTGTTTATATTTGACCAAAATGCAAACTAACACAGAAATATTGCAGGAAAAATACTTTAGAAAATGTTTAAACTTACTCTGCATATTCATGTTTGCCAAGATCAGAAAACATGTAACCAAAATATCCAAAAACGTCCCCAGCAAAGAACTGAATGTTTTTGTTGTGGCAGATTTTGTTGATTCTGTCCAAGACAGTCTGGGTGCTGCAAGTGACACAGATCACATTGAAGGAGTAGAAGAAGTCATCGGGTTTCGTAGCAACATCCTCAGTGTCGACAGTGATCTGCACCATCGGGTTCAGCTTCTGCGTGGCTTCCTGCGATGAAACAGCGCGTTAAAAGAGAAGACCGAGAAAAAGAAATTAAATCTCAATAAATCCAATCTTAAAATGAATGATATTGTGTCAGGTCAATCTACAAGTGCTACTGGTACCATGTAACCCAATACTACCTGTCGCATTAGCCAGGACATTGGTAACTAAACCAGTTACCCCACCAGGCTTTCCTGGTGAGGAGAGTAGCTAGACACCTAGCAGGATTTAAAAACATGACCCGTCAAATGACAGATGAACCTTCTTGTCGAATCAATAGTTTATCTAGCACTACTGGGGTATAGACTTGGCAAATAGCTATCTAGGCAGCCAGTGCAGTGATGTAAATGTACATTGTCATAAAAATCAAAATGGTGGTACATTTTTGTGGAACAAATTCCAGAGAGGATGTTTCCCTATCCACTACAATCTTAACCTCTTCTTCAAGCCCTGTGTCAATCAGTATCTATTGTACAGACTGTCATTATTTACAATTCTCATGCCCATAAAACAACCCCGTTCAATAACCCTCTACCTTGAGTGGCTCCTGCATCTTGTATTTGGTAAACAATAAAAAAAAAAAAAAAAAAAAAAAAAAATATAATGTCCATTTATGACATTTGATATGCATAAATCACTAGGCCTACAATATCAGAAATTAATTTAGTTTTTCAGTCAAGGAAATGTGACACTATTTTTTGTTAATGCCAATACTCATACTAATAAAAAATATAGTCAATGTGACAATTCACTTTGATTAACTAGTTCTTTCACTTAATAATGTTTTTTGCATCAAGTACGAAATAATTTAACAGTCCTCTATATATATATATATATAAAAGTGAACATTTAAGTCAACACAAAGAGGCGACAGACTGTTTCATGATAGAAGCAATTATCAGGCCACATGTGTTGGGTTTTTTCTTGACTATTATATATCTATATATTTATCACTTTAAATGTTATGTGGATACTCATATTCGAGTAAACATTCAGTTTATTTATTAAACAGTATATTTATTAATTTTCAGCTACCAGCCTGAATATGAGTATCCAGTAAAAATAATATTTAAAGCAGTTCTTCTCAACCTTTTCAAGCAATGGCACACCAAGAAGCAAATAAAAATATCATGGCACATTTAGCCAAATTCTTAAAAGGTATAGACTTAAATGTTTTAAAAATACACACACAAATATGTATTTACTTTATTTCAATGTTTCTATTCAACTTATTGTGCATCTTATTCAGTGTGAAGAAACCTGTGTCTGGTGTTTTTTCACGATTTCTTCAATGTTTTGTTGAATGTGCGATCAGCAGACCTTGTTTCTTCTTCCGCTGAGCATAGTCTTTCTCGTTTCTTATTTTTGATGTGATTTAGGGATGATAAATATGTAAAACATTCCCGAGAAAATTGTATTAAAAATAATAAAGCCTTTTTAGTTAATGTGCGCTATTCCTTTTGTATTAAAATCAAAAATGTATCAATGGGGACAGTTGAATGGTTTATTTTGAGCCATCAATTACTAGAAATGGTGGCCAATTCTTCTTCTACACATAACTGAAGTCCAATATTAGAAGGAACATGTATGAAGAGATTTCGAATCCAATCATATTTTTCTCAATGATGGAAAATAAGTTGAATATTAAAACAAAGTATTTAAAATAACATAATCAAAGAATAGTGACAAAAATTACCATATATACTTATGTAACCCTTAAGTTTTCACTTATAAAATATGATTTTATCATGTGAGTTCCTTTTTTTGAGACTAAATTACAATAGACTAGCTTCTTTTCCTCGGTCTCTATCCCATCTTCTTGTTAAAAAAGTAAAAAGAGAATGAGAAAAATATCATTAGTAATGATATACTCGTGTAATCATGTAGAGCCATAAAAAAGGGAATGAGAAACAGCTAAACATCTTATAAACGTAAACAATGGAAAAGATGCTTATTCACTACATTTTTATTTTATAATATGATACCAATATGTGAATATTACATGTATTATTATTGGATACAGTTCAGTAAAACATCAGTTTTATCAAAATAATGTTTATTTTAAATACAGCTCTACTTTTTGACTACTGTAAATGGATATATATTTTAGTCAACAGCATGGTCAGCAGTGTATACATTGATTTTATATCCTATGTATGATAAAACACCCTTAAATTTCAAAATTCACATGATACACGAGTATATACAGTATTTGAAAAAAAAAGTTTAATATTTATTTATTCAAATACTAATGCTGCAGCATTACTACACACACAAACATACATACATATATATATATATATCTCATGACAATGTTTAGTTTTACTAGTGTGCTGGATTACAGCAGTTGAGGATCCCTGATTTAAAGTAATAAAAATCTGTTGGATCCACTAAATAAAAAAATCCATTACTTCTTTAGAAGATTACTATATATACATATGTGTGTGTGTGTGTGTGTATCTACATACATATATACATAGACACCTACTGACATCTGACAGGGTACTGAGAATTTCTCAGCCCAACCCACTTCCTAAAATTTGGATCTGACCAAATGACCAAACATGAGAATTTATTTTTGGAATCCTTTCTCGGTGATGCCAAGATCTTTTCAGCACACCATCATACATACCCATACATAGACACCTGCTGGCATCATACATACCCATACATAGACACCTGCTGGAATCATATACATACATAGACACCCTGCTATCATACATACCCATACTGACACCTGGCATCATACATACCCATACATAGACACCTGCTGGCATAGACACCTGCTGGCATCATACATACCCATACATAGACACCTGCTGGCATCATACATACCCATACATAGACACCTGCTGGCATCATACATACCCATACATAGACACCTGCTGGCATCATACATACCCATACATAGACACCTGCTGGCATCATACATACCCATACATAGACACCTGCTGGCATCATACATAGACACATACACAGACACACCTGCTGGCATCATACATACCCATACATAGACACCTGCTGGCATCATACATACCCATACATAGACACCTGCTGGCATCATACATACCCACCATAGACACCTGCTGGCATCATACATACCCATACATAGACACCTGCTGGCATCATACATACCCATACATAGACACCTGCTGGCATCATACCACCCATACATAGACACCTGCTGGCAATACAAAATAGACACCTGCTGGCATCATACATACCCATACATAGACACCTGCTGGCATCATACATACCCATAGCTCTTCACCATATATGGCAACAAAAGAGTTAAATGACAAAGAAAAACATGTGATCTCGGCGACTTGACAATTTAAGTAGAATTCCAGGTTTAATACAACATCTGCAAATTTAATAAAAGTTATATATGACCTTCTATATTCAACAGAGAAACATCATTGAATCAATTAATTTGCAGTGAATTACTTATGTGAAATAATTGGCCACAGTTATGTGTAATTGAAAAATTCTCAAACAATAAGAGGGGGGGGGAAGAGAACAGGGCAAAAAAATAGTATGAGACAATATATGCTAGTCAAAAGCAAAACCAAGCGATAGTAATATGAGAGTAGGTGGAAAAGTTCATAGGCTGACAATGAAGGAGTGATGTTAGAGCTATGAAATCTTGCATGCATTAATTTCAACTCTTCTTATTAATAACTGCTTTGTTTCTTTCCAGGTAAACTGACATTTGACTGTTCAAAGAAGACTTCAAAAGTAACTAGTAGTGACTTCTCTTGAAACAAAATTTGGTATTGTGGCTTTATCATGTACCTGCAGAAAAAGAATTTAACCCCCAGGCATTCATGCTTGCTACATTAGGGGATGACACTCCAGCTTTATCAACAGTGCAAAAATGGGAGGCTGGATTCAGGAGGGGGGAAGGGAGAGTCTTGATGATGACCAAAGGACATCCTGCAACTGCACACAACTGATGAAATATATTTGGGTTTCTGAAAGGATTTTCTTCATTTATAAGATAACCTTTTCTTTTTGATCAAAGAGCTTTGTATATTGAGGATATAAAGTACACTTAAGGGTCAGTTTTGAGTGGGTATGAAGTGAGTTTAAAATAGTACTAGAGACCCAGTTTTTGCCTTCTTAGTTCCAGGAGTATTTCTTATGGCTCTGTATATAGACATTCTACTGGCACAGTACTACAGGCCCCCAAGTGCCAATTCCAGACCTTGGTGATGGATAGTATTTAATGTTTTCAGGTATGTTTTTCTAACTGATCCATATATAAAAGCATCCAGGGTCCAACTTTGATCTTATTCATAGTCTTTTTATCAGCACCTCAGTCTCTATGTGCTACCATTCTCTGCAGTTGTAAGGCTTTGTTACATTTTTCTCTTAATTTCTTTATATGCACTATAAATGACAGGGTTTTTTTTGTCAAAAATGATACCCATGAACGTACATTCATCTACAGTGGGTATCGTAGAGGCATCAATTTTAAGTATTGGATCATTGTGTAATTTTCTTAGCTGACAGAAATGAATGGTTTGGGTTTTTTCCTTGGAAAACTTAAAACTCATTCTCCGTAGCTCATCGGTTTATTTTGTTGATACATAGTTGGAGTTGCTGTTCTATGGAGTTTATAGATTTGGACCTATAACATTAAAAAGTCATCTACAAAAAAGGAGCAATCTGTTTCAGTGCTGATGTTTTTAGCAACATTATTTATTTTTATGCTAAATAATATGACCAAAAGTATACTTCCCTGTGGAACTCCCAGGTACCATTTTTTCATATTTGACATTGTGAATCCTATTTTCACTGTGATATATCTTTCATTTAGCAATTTTTCTATTATAATTGGTAGTCTACCCTTTAAACCTAAGTTTGTTTTTTTAAATCCCTCGTAATGTTGTGCCATATGCTTTTTCTATGTCAAAGAAGACTACAGATACATATCTACATGCCTCTTTTATAAATGTTTCCAATTTAACTATATTATCCATTGTGCTTCTTCCATTTCCAAAGTCGAATTGGTATTCAGTAGTTAGATTGCTTCTTGGTACCAGATTAGTCTTTTGTTAATAATTTCTTTCTAAAGTTTTTGCAAATGCAGCTGGTAAATGCAATTTGAGGCTTTTGAATATTCATAGTTACTGGGTTGTTTTCTATGAGCTTTTGGAATAGGCATAATGGTGACTTATTTCCAAGATGATGGGATCTTACCATTGGTCTATATATCATTGAATATATTTGTGAAATATTTCATGGATGCTGGGGGAAGTTGCTTTAAAAACTCATATTGGATTTCATCATTTCTTGCTACTGTGTTATGTGTTTTGGATAGTGTTTCCTGCAGTTCTACCATAAAGATCATTTTGTTATAATATTTTTCATTATTGGATATAAAGTTAATTTTCTTTTTCTCTACATTTTGCTTGTTTTGATTGTTTGAAATATCATTTAGGTTTTATCAATGGGTTAATTTTTGGTGAAGTTTTCGGCTAACATATTTGCCATATCTTTTTAGTTTGTGGTTTCTTTGTTTTCAAAGTCATGTCTTATTGTTTTTCCCTGATATTTTCTTCATTATCTCCCAGATTGATTTTACTTTGGAGTTATTATTTAGTTTTGCCACAAATCTTCTCCAGGTTGATCTTTTGGCTTTTTTTATTGTTCGTCTTGCTATGGCTCGGCTATTTTTAAATTGGTTTAGGTTTTCTTTTGTTGGATATGTTTGGAATTTTTTCAAAGCTTTGTATCTGGTTTTGACTGCTTCCTTATATTTTTCATTAAACTTTGGCTATTTGGTTTTGGATGTCAAGTTGTATTTTGGTATACTTCCTTCTGCAATTTCTAGTAGTGTTCTCATGAAGAAATTAATGTGATCCTCTTGACTGGTATTTCTTTCTATGTTTGAGTCTGGAGTGATTCTTGTGAGGCAGACTATTTGTCCCAGTCAGCTATGTGTAGCTTCCAACCTGGTGCTTTGTTTTCAGAATTTTTTTTTTTTTAAAAGCATTTCACCCCAAGCAAGGCAGGAAGCCACTAGGACGCAAGGGGTTACAGAAAATTTAGAGCAAGATCAGATAGGAGTGATAGAAGAAAGGATGAGGAGAAGAGTAGTGGATAGGTCAAGGCAACTGGAGATGTCGATTGACATTATACTTGAATAGCTGGAGATTATAGCTCACAGGGAAACAGGAATAGGGAAGGGAGTTCCACAGGCGAGAGGTGCGAGACATGAAGCTATTGGAGTAGAAAAGACGGCTACATTTAGAAGTTTCGACAGTGAAGGAGTGAGAGCAGGATGCCAGCCTCGTATGGCGCTTGAACTCATGACGTCTGGGAACCAGCGAATGCAGCTCCTCGGAGCAATTTCCATGAAAGTATTTGTAGAACAGGCAGAGGGAGGCGACGGCACGTCTGTGAGAAAGTGACTGTAGACAAGACACCAGAGCAGGGCCAAAATTAAGTGATGTAATGGAATGTCCCACACTCCTTATTGCCTATGTGGACTGACTATATCAGTAGATATATATAGTGAGCGTTGGAGACTTGCTTTGGGAATTATTAGCCTGCTAACCGATTCCCTGTCCTTCAGCAGTGTATTCTCTTTTACATTAAACCTCCGTTTCTTTCATCTACACACATATTGCTGTTCCTTTCACTCGAGTACCACCTTTGTCTGTTTGTAACCTCTTTAAGGATACAACAAAAAGATACTTGTTCTAATATTATTGGAAAATGGCCGCTGCTTTGTAAATTTGCCAGTTGTATTCCAGTGCCAGGGATGAGTCACATAACATGACTATTTATTATTGAGAATGTACCTGTTGTTGGATGAAGGTATGTATGGGATCTCTTGTTATACAAGTATAGATTGTTTGCATCAATTAATTTTTCAATGATCTTTCCTCTTTGGTTTGTTTTTTGGTTTCCCCTCATTGGTGGCTATGGCTATTCAAGTCTCCCATCAAGATGAAGAGTCTTGGGAGCTATTGTATTAGATCGTTTAGTTCTATTTCTGATATTTTCTCCTTTGGAGGAATGTATAGGGAGTATATGGTAATCATTCTATGCAGTGGGGTTTGTTATTGTCATTGCTTGTAAATTGGTTTGAAGTTAGATTTGTTTATGGGGTATATTGTTATTTACAAGTACTGATCTACCACTTGAAGCTCTGTTATTTTAGCTGAAATACATGTTGCAGATGAAGTAATTCTTAATATTCATTTGGTTGTATACTTTAAGGAAAGTTTCTTGTAAACATATTATACCTGGATCTAAATTCATAATTAGTATAAGTTCATTGAAATTTGCTTTCATATCTCTAATGTTCCATTGTAATATATTTTTAGGTTGTCATCCTAGATTTATTGATTTTAGTAGGTTTACGCATTTTTTTTGTTTTGTTTCTGGGATGTTATGATTCTGGGTTCTTTGATAAGGGTAGTTCTTCATTAGTTGGGTAGTTTTCTTCTATTTCCATTTTGTTGAGGTTTTCATATCATTTTTTTGAATCTATAGTATCATAGATTCGTTGGTTTGATGGTAGATTGTTGACTTGATCTACTTTGAGCTCTTTCATATAGTGATTCCAGTTTCATAGATGTGTTTTTTATTGGGTTTTTTATCTTCAAAAGTCCTTTTGTGGAATGCAATGTTGATGTTTGGGTTATAGATTCATTAGGTATCTGCTTGAGGGTTTTTATGTTTCTGGGTGATTTCTGTGGTGATCTCTAATCAGTGAGTTGTTAAAGTTGGGTTGTTTTTGGTATTTCCAGTGTTGAGTTCTAATTTTGGTTTGATTTCTTCTGGTCAGCCTCCTGGTCCCACTTGTAGTTATTTCTGAATGACATCCTTTTATTTCTCTTCCTGCTTTTGTCTGTCATTTCTGGCTGTTTTTATGATTTCAGTGAAGGTTTCTTTTTTCTTTTCTTGTGGTATTTATAATTTTTCTCACTTCTGAGAATGAAGTGTTTTTGCGTATTTTAGAGGTAATATTTCTTTTTTTTTATTTTTTACAAACTCTTGCATACACTAAATGATTTCTACCACCATTTGCACATTTACAGATTTTCTGGCATTGGTCTGTGGTATGGTTAGGATCTTTCTCTCTACATCTCCCACATGCCATCTGGCCATTACATTTTTCTTCATCATGACCATATCTTTGACATATATAGCAGCAGAAAGGATTTGCTATGAACTGTTCCACCTTTTCTATATTATAACCAATTTTTATTTTTCTGGTATTTTGGGTGTATTGAAGATCATAACAGAGGTATTTGTTTTGGTCATTTTTTTTTTTTTTTTTTTTAATGGATATTCTTTTTATACATTGGTTACTCCTGGATTTTTTAATTCCTTTATTTCTTCCAAGGTGCAAAAGAAAAGCTCCCAGCTTCTAACTACATAGTGCAATAGGTAAATTGTCATCATTTTATGTGTGTTGTTTTTGATTTTGTTGACAGCAGTATCATAGGGTCAGTTGGGCACCGTCTGAGAAAAAGAGCACAACACAATTCACTTTGCTAGAAATTTGGAAATGATTTTATTGTATAAATTTACTTTTGAGTATTTCAAGATATTTTTGTGTAATTTTGGTAAATATATCTGCTAAAATGTTATTTTCATTTTTGCATAATTTAGACGACAATTTATCCATCGCACCCTGTACTCCCTTGGATATATTTAGAGAGTCTGATGTGGTTAACTTATTTGTTTTTGGTGTGGAAACTTTCGTTTTTAATAAAAAAAAAATCAGAGTATTTCTTTTTGTCTACTTGAATAAGAATATTACCATTTCTTGCGTTTTGAGATTATTTTTTTTCTATTATAAAAAAGGGATAATGCCGTTAGTGGTATTTCCTCCTTTGCTTCTAGAATTATCTATCTTTGGAATTCCTTATTATGATGCTCTACTTCACTTTCTGAACTTGAGTCACCATAGGCACATTTGGTTGGTTTATTATAAGCTATGAAGGAATCTTGATTTTTTTTTTTTTTCATAATTCCTGCTCCCTACCCACCACAGAGTTCACTTTAACCTGTTGTCAGTGGGAATTGCCAGGGTGGAAACCCATTCACCCTGAGAAGACAGAGATACAGGGGTACTATACTCAAATTTGGTAGTAGCCACAAGCACCTGTGTTCCTTTGATTTCGTCATTCAAGTATAGGGTAATGTTATGGATTACACAATCATATTGCAACCATGGTCTTCCAATTCATTTTCTGCCTCTAACAACTATAAGCAATACTGCTTATTAGATTAATATATTTTTCAGTGTACATATCTGTTTAAACAGTTTCTTTTAATAACATACATTTAGATAAATTTCCAACTTCTTTTTCCAAATTTGATCTGGAAGAAAAATACAAGATCATGATTTGAAGAATAGAAAACTATGTGTGTGTGTGTGTGTGTAAAAATTTAGATAGAATGCATCTATAAAAACAATATAAGTAAAAGACAAAAGAAAAACTTTTCTTTACAAACACATTTTGTCTCCTGAGCTACTTTTGTCAAAGTAAATGTAAAGATTTTATTTTGCAACTTCTATTTATATGTAGAATTTAAGTTTTCACATTTTAAATTTAAGAATGCTCTAAAATATTCTTAAAGCCAACTAGTTTATCCTTCCTTACACAATTGACTTTAAGAATACTTTAGAATGTTCTCAAATCCAAAATTTGAAAACTTAGCAATAGTTTTCCTTCATTTCTGTTTCAAGTTGCAAAATAAAATCTCTACATTTACCTTGATAAATTCCTAAGTGGACAAAACACACTGATAACAAAAAGTTTTCCATTTATCTTTTACTTATATATTGTTGGAAATAATGAAGAATAGACTTATGTGAGTGGAGTGGCGATGTTAACCAGAGAGTTCTAAGGTGCAGACACCTCATTCTCCTCCGTTTTAGTAGCCTTCCATTTGAATTGGCAGAAGAGGTGAGGGCAGTGGTATATTATAAAAATCTCTTCACTTCATACTCACTACATTTTGGACGACAGTGAAACAAGTTGCAATTATTGATCCTGTCTTTTATTACTGTGGTTAACTGATTCTAATAGAAAGGGTTGCAAACAAAGGACATTTTCTTTTGCAACCCAGTCATTCACAAACTATCTCCACACTGCTCTTTACAGTTGAATTCATTTTCAACAGTATACATATTACTCCTGTATAAGGCAACTTCATGTATAGCACAACCACTTAATATTTTTGCATGAATTTTAATCTCTCCAGAAAAAATTTACCTGTGCATACTGCAAATGGTCACCAAAAATGCATGATTTTGAAACCTCTTCAAAAAAAATTACTAGTGTATAGTGTGCAACCACCTACTTTTTGCATAAAAAAAAAAAACACACACTATACTCAAGTATACATAAGATATTGGACATTTAGTGCTGGTGTTAATAAAATAGTGCTCGATGTAATATAACAGAGCTATTAAGGATATATTAATAAATATATTATCCCTAACTGGCAACACAACTCGGAGTTTCATGCCCAATGTAATTTTTAGGTGCAGGGTACAGACTGACTATTACATAATTTAAATTTTAATAAAAAGTATCTGGTTAACACAATGCTGGCTATATATTATGTGGGGATTACAGGTTTTTATGTTTTTGTTAAAAAAAATATATTGCTTTTAAAATAGATGGGATTTATATTTAAAATAAACAGGGATAATATTTTCTTAAAAGCAATATATTAAAATAAACGGACCTAAAATTATGTAAGAAAAATAAATTAAATATTAATTTTTATTTAAAGTCAGGACCTATATTAAAAATAAAGGGGCTTACTGGTTTTTAAAAAAAATTATATAAAAATAAATGAACCTAAAACCATTAAAAAAAAAAATAGAAGAAATAGACCAATAAACCAAACAGTTTTAAGAACAATTGTTATTTTCAATCTTTTCCTTTTCTCAAACCAAAAATGTTTCAAAGACAATTACTATTCTTCAAGTGTAGTTAATGCTTTCTGGACTCACGTTTTTGCCAACATCTTCCCTGGACACCAAGAATTGGGAACATCGGTCTTCATCTGTGACCTGGAAAAAACAAAAATATATCATCCTTTTAAAATTTTGCTTGTCCCTCCCTTAATTACTTAGCACAACTATTACACCCTGGCAATCCCTCATAAATAATGGACTGTTTTGAACACACAGAAAAACAGAAAAGACATATCAGAGATGCTGCTTGTTTCAATGAAAAAAAAGAAAGATAGAAGAGGTTTTAACACTCATACATTTAACATCTGTTTCAGTAAGTGAAGCCAAAATTCCAGGTCAAAACCGATATCATCAAAGATTTTTGTTGCTGAGTCTCTTCTTCATCTATAAGAAAATTTTCCAATATTCATTGTTACATAGCAATTCAGCACTCATTTGTTTCTAACATTTTCCAATGCCTTAATATTTTGCTTAGTTCTTAGAAGGCATTTTTCAATATTCGAATTAACCTTTTGAATAAGCCTTTAGATAAACTTAGCATTTTCAACAAACACTGTGCACTTCCAATGCATGTATGCAAATCTCTATTTCATAATTACAGCAGGATTCCTTAAATTTTGAGCTCCATATTTTCATTATCTAAATGACAGATATCGTTATTTTAATTTTAAATATCACAAATTTCCAAGCAATATCCAATGATTTTACTAGATTTACACATTGCATGAAAGAAAACGTCTCAAGCCTTCATTTTTACATGTTCAGAAAGGTTTCCTGTTTTACGATTTTTTTTTTTTTTTTTTTTTTTTTTGTTTTAATCGATATCACCCTACGCAAAGCAGTAAAGCCACTAAGACACAAGAAAGTCACAGGATGTGGAAGAATTAGGAACAGAAACAATAATGAACAGGAAGAGGAAAGCATAATCAGGAGGATAGAGGATAGCAATTGACATTGCATTTAAATTTTTTGAGATTAAAGTTGACTGGAAAGCATCAAGCCAGAAGTGAGTTCCACAAGCAAGAAGCGCAAGAAAAGAAACTCCTAGCATAGAATTTACAGCTACATCTAGCCAGCTCAACTGTAAATTGATGAGATCTCAACGATAGTCTAGTACTGCACTTAAATTTAAAAAAATCTAGCTAACCTAGCAAAGAGCTCATAATAGTAGTTTGTTTGGATAAATGATAGAATTATTTATCCAAACAAACTACTATCTCTCATTCCATTGTAGTGAATAAAAAAAAATTTCATTCTTTTGGCATATTATACATTTATATGGATGTGTGGCTGGTGTAACAGTTAACAACTCTGAAAGAGGAATTGGCAAAGCCAAGTTTAAATTCCAGCTGAGTTTGTTATATTCACTTTGACATAAATACCCTTGAGAAACATATGAATCCATCTCTTCTCTCCCTCAGCTATGGGTTAAATAGCAGTGTTAACTGGGATTTTTTAATCTAGAAGAAAAAAACCAGCCTTAATTGGGATAGACTCCTTCAAGCTATCTTGCCAGAGACACACTATTGTTGTTACAGTTGCAGTACATATGATGCCCCTAGAACTTTAATGGGTTATGGGATTCCTGTCATTAAAACTTGATATTGAAAAAATTCACTCTTGTGATTTTATAGGGTATGTATCTCATGTTCAGGATTATGAGTGAATGAAAGCAACACACGTTTCTACTGGATTGTATTTGCATCTTCCTCAAAAAGAAGATGCAAATACAAACCAGCAGAAAAAAGAGTCAGCATTTAACAGCCTTTTGATCACCTGCAGTTTTTAAAACACACTGGTCGGTTGCTATAGAAGAAAACCTCATCCCTTATTTGGACATGCATTCTCTTTCTATAAAGTTAGAACACAAGAACAGAAGTCTGGATTCAATTTCTCTACAACCTGTGCCACTAACATGAAAGATCATTGTCCTTAAATAAACAGGTCTATCTGTATTTTCAGGATGAGGAGTTATCATTATTTACACTATTTACATTCGAACTATTGTCCTCATCTTTGTTGTTGTTATCACAATGTTTCAGCCATTGTGCCATCCGGCCTTCATCAGATGTATATCAATCTAGGTAGCCTACAGGAATTTCTGTAATCTTTATTTAATATACAGGGGTAAACTTCACGTACCACTGTTCATGTGTAGGAATATCATGTCTAGTTCTTAATTTTAGTAATGTTCAGTTATTTGCTCGGAAGTTTCCACTGAGTCAAGGTACAAGCTGCCCGGCCAACTGTGAATTCAATCTGATGTGATATGAAGACAGCCTGTTATGAACCGAGCAGCCTGGGAAACTAATGCAGCAAAATACAAAATCTGGAAGCTTGCTGACAATGCTAAAATGGGTGAAGAGTGAAGACAAGAGGGAAGAGAGTAGAGAGCAACTCGGATAAGATAGTACCGGCACCCATAGAGCCAGTGGCAGATTTCACATGCAGCAATTGCAACAGAGCTTGCCATTCCAAGATCAAACTGTACAGCCACAACTCACAGGTTAGATCAACACATGGTGCACGTAGCATTGTCTTACAAGACAGAAAGGTATCAAAAAAAAAAAAAAAAAGAAATACAAACACAAACAAAAAGTAATAGTCTTGAAAAATCAGTTTTGGTCACTACTGCAAAGATCATTCGTTCTTACCTTGGTGTGATCAAGCAAGACAAGTGAGTTGATACCTGCAAGGACAATGTTTTTAGCTACCTCTGCCCCAAGTCCACGCAGACCCACCAACAGAACCTTGGCTGCCCGTAACCTGTAACAGGAAAATATAAAAAATATTTAAACACAATCTTCAGTCAGACAATTATTGCATTTTGTGGGTTCAGACTGCTTTTTTTTTCCAATTTTTTAACACAATTTCATATATATGCCCCCCCCACTTGATTCATATCATCAGTTTTTTTTGTCAAATCTGAATTAAAAGGAATTTATACATTTTTTTGTTCTTGAGAATTTACAATAAAAATTTTAAAAGTTTACTTTTTATTGTTAAATCAAGATTAAATTCCCTTTTCATTTGCATGAATTTATTTTTAGTGGGCAACTCTGCATGACAGAGAACACCCCCACCCTCAGAGCTTAAAGATTGTGATCTGACCATATCAGGCTGTCAGATTAAATTCCAGAAAAGTCAATTTTTAAGTTTGGCTTTTAAGAATAATTGGGGTCTTTTATATTCATTTACTGCTATTGTCTACAAAGTTTGAACTCCAAACAGCTTTGCTTTTGGGATCACTGAGACAACTAAGCCTTCTACCATGACAAAGAATGACCGTATATAGTTTACACTGGATGTATTTACAAAAGAAAAAGAATTTTAAATTTTTACATTTTATTTGACTAAATATTTATCATTTACCAATCTATAAAAAAAATAAATATTGTTATATATGGTTAAAATGTCGCTGCTGACACTTCAGTTTGAACCTAGATCACCAGTGAGCAAACACAAGCAATCCCATTATTGAATTAAGTAGACCACATGACCATAGAGAAAATGCATAAGTAGGATTTAGCTTTGCATCTAATTGATCGTATTTCTACTCTATCACTATACAGACCGCTATTCTCTTTCTCTATATGGATTACTGTTCGAGCAAGTACTATTAGTGTGAGTGTTATTCAAAGGCGTCTGACACCAGTATTGCTCAACGGTGTACTATAGGTGTATCTGTGATTATAAAGTTTCTACTACAACGATCATTATGAAAGTGGCAATGAGTGTTCGTTAGCATCACAAAAAATATGAAAACAATTTTATTCATAAATTTATAAACATTTACTAAATTATTCTAATGTGAACCAACTTATTATTGACTATTTTATAAAGTTCAAATCAATTGGTAATTAGCCAATGTTTTGTCAACTATTCCAATAAACAATATTTATTATTTATAATGTTTATTACTTTTATTGTAAATTTTCAAGAATAAAAAAAAAATGTATAAATCCACATTTATATGTTTAGGTTTTATTAAAATTTTAATCGTTTTTTTTTAAAACAATAAACATTGCCAAGATGTGAAAAGAGTTAAAATAATAGTGGTGTCATGGGAAAATCCGACTTTTGACAAAGCAATTTTTTTGCAGGCACAAAGGTTAAAGATTGCCAAATCTTGTTTCCAGTTAAATTTGCATACACCTGTGTGTTCTTGAGATTGTCGCCATCTTGTTACTGTTTACGGAATAAAATTAAAATTGATAAACATACCTTGCATTGCTTGCACATACAAAATAAAAGACTAAATATTTTATTTATTTTTAATTGTGGCAGCAAACACACCTTGAAATTTCCTTATTAAATGTCGTATTTACCAATTATTAAAATCTAATTGTTGAAGAACAACATTAAGGATATATTTACAGGAAGTAAACATAAATATTGAGGTTTAAAGATAAGGCATTAAGTCTGTAAAAGTTAGGGATTGATTTGAGACTGTATCAATGTGTCATAAACATAGGAACCTCCAAAATTCAATAACAAATGAACATGCGTGATGAAACAATGCCCAAAACTTAACAAAAATAATTTTTAATCAAAATGTTTGTTATTATTAAGAAGAAAGACCAAAATATTTTATTATTAAATTATATGCTTTTAATCCTTTTTAGACTCTTTGAGATTTTGGTTAAAATTTTTGTTTTTTTCAATGGGTGACCATAAATTAGTATGAGAAATGAGTCTCCTTTTGTGTTGAAAAACACACTGATTTGGAAATTCTTGCAAAAAATCAGATAATTGTTGGATTTTAATGAAACTTTCAGAACTTATTCACATATGAACTAAATTATTTTAGAAACGTTCCTCTTTTTAAAAAATCTTGACAAAAATTTTTTTTTTCCACATCTGTTACCCACAACATCAACTTATTTAATTTTATGAAATTTCAAGAAATTCTTTTTTTGTAATGCTTATATTAGTTATAAGAACAAGTCTTTGGAAAATTGAAATCAACATCATTTTTTTTTTGTCAAACAGGACCACCTGTTACCAAAAATCTCTTTTGTAATTGTAAAATAAAAAAATGCAATAAAGCTAAGATATTATTAAATTAGAAAAGTTTTTAATTGCTTTTATGAATAAAATATATTATGGACACTATTGTCTTAAAAATATTTTTATGGTGAATAATGAATTTTTACAAGAATTGTTTTAATTTTTTTTTAATTTTAATTAAAGATTTAATTCTTTTAAAACTTTTGTGTTAATTTGTAGGAGTTAGGTTATATGGTTATTAAGCAAAAGCTATATTTACTAATGATAAATGGAAAAAGACCACTCCCAGAATTTTAAATTTCTTTATATGCAAATATAAACATGCCGATTTTTGTAAATATGGATGTCCTTACACAACATTATCAGGAAATAAGAGACATAACAATAGTAAATTTTAAATTTACTGGGGAGTTTCTAACATTTCCTCAACAAACATCTTTGTAAGACTATAAAACCAAAATACCTAAAATTCAATTAAATAATAGATTACTTGGAATATTTTCCTAAATTTTTAAGATTACTGGGTAGCTAAAGAATTATATAAAAACAGTGTTCATATTGTATTCAAGTAATTTTTAGTTATGTGCCCTTTACTTAAAAATGCTAAATATTAAGCTATCAATAAATCTGCCAACACCTTATAAAAACAAATTCAGGTAAATTTGGTAATTTTTACAAGGTAAGAAAATTTGGATAATTATGAAATAAAAGTCAATTGAAAATTGAAAAATGCTACCTCCCCACCCATATATTTTAAATAAAATATGGGATCATGGAATCCAGATAAAACCCCACTACAACAATACTAGGGCCATACTTTTTGAAGGGAGCCATCATACCATGATGAAAAAATGCCCCAATCTTGATAAAAACAATGTTTTGTTGTCAAAATCTTTATGCTCTTAATAGGAAAGACCAAATGATTTTTTGATTATTAAATTATTTTTTTTTTTTCATCCTTTTTAAGACTTCAAAATTTTGGTTAAATTTCTTTTGATTTTCTGTGTCAGCACAGAGGCCAAAGATAAGTATAGGAAATTTTAGCATATTTTTTTTTTTTTTTTGCAGTGAAAAAACACATTGATTTAGAAATTCTTTCAGAAATCAAATAATAATTGTTGGATTTTAATGAAGTGTTCAGGACTTATTCACAAATGATTTTTTTTACATTTGTTACCCCCACCACCACCACCACCACTTACTTTTCAGAAAATCTTAGTAAAAATATTTTTTTGTTACATCTGTTACCCCCTCTCAACTTATTTAATTTTATAAAATTTTGAGAAAATTAAATTTTGTAGAGATTAATGCTTGTATTAGTTAAAAGCAGAACTAATTGGAGAAATCATCAATTATCAAGTTTATTTGTAAACCAGGACTCCCAGTTAGTGAAAATCTGCTCTGAATCATAAAATAAAAATGCCATAAAAGTAAAACTAAGACATTATTGAATTAGAAAAACTTTTAATGGCTTTTACGAATAAGATATATTATGGACACTATTGTTTTGTGAAAAAAATGTTTTTGATGAATATAAATTTTTATAAAACAGTTTATTTTTTGCAAATTTTAATTATAATAATTTATAAAGTTTTAAATTTTTTTAAATTGTCTTACTTTAGATGATATTGTCATTAAATATAAACTATTTACTAATGATGAATATACAATTCATCCAACACCAATATTTTAAAAAGAATTCTGAATTTTTATGTGTGTATAAACGTGTCGATGTTTGTAAATACGGACGTTCATACACGGCATTAAAACAAGAGCGATAACTATAGTAAATTTAAACAGAAAGTATCTAAAATTTAATTAATAGAACATTACATTTACTGAATATTTTGCAAATTTTTTTAAATTACTGAATAGTTAAAAAATTATGTAAAAAAGGCGCTCATGTCATATTTCTCAAATAAATTTTACTGATATGTCCACCATAAAAAAGTATATGAAATAAACTTCCGTCTGTCATTCAAGCTGTCAATGCCTAAAATAAACACTAAAACAGCTACCACCGCCGTATTAAAAAAAACGCATTTCTGCGATATTTTAAACTTCAAGTTTGTTTCAGATTAATTGAACTTTAAATCAATTAATATTCATTAAATAAAGTCTCAGAAACGTATATTTTACTTTTGGAAGATTTTTTAATAAAGCGTATTACATCAAAAATGGCGCTAAAAATCAGCGATGTTATTGATTTCAAAACGAAAACTCCTTGCAGTCAATTTTTAAATTGTTTTGATTTTGAAATACAGCAAAGTATTTTGTTTATTGGAAATATCAAAATTATTTTATTAGCTTGAATTTAAAACTAAAGTAAAAGCTTAAAGAAAGATTTTTTCATTTTTAAAAATTAATTTTAAGAACATCAGGTACCACGATTTTTGTAAGTACCTAAATTTTTAATAAAATTATTATACAACTTTTTTCTGGCCTATACAGGATTTGGAAAAACACTGTTGTAAATTTTTCAAGAAGTTAATATTAGCTAACAATTTTATTCGTCATAAATTATTAAAATGAGGATAAACTGAAATATAAACAATAAGTTCTATTTGTCACGCACGAGCCTCCGTAGATCGAAAATTGGGTCACGTTAGCCGCTTTTACTTCATTCGTGAAAAAACACCGGTATAGAAATAATAATCATAATTGGTAAACTGATCGTAAACAGAAAAAATAATTGTTATATTCAGACAAGAAATTTTGAGACGAGAGAAAAAATTGGTTTAAATGCAGTACATTTATTTTTTTTTTTTTTTTTTAATGAATGGTAAATTATTCGGTTACGTTCAACTTTTCCTGACATGCGAACACTACGTTATTCCTGAGGTATTTTTTTTTATCTAGAAAAGTAATTTTTTTATAACACAGTGGATAAAATAGGAACCGTTCAAAAATACAAATGTAAGATTTTACAAAATAATATTTTATCTTTGATAGAATATCTACCGAAAGAGCAATTAATGTTTTTCCTCACATTTTTTCTTTGTCTTGTACAGCAAATAATCAGCGTAAAACGAAAAAAATATGAATGGTTCGAATAAAGAGACAGAAATTCTACATAATTTATCGAAAGTAAAAATATGATATTCACGCAATCGTACGCTGTAAAAGAAAAGTTCTTTCTTTTTTTACATATATAAATAAATAATACATAATTTTTCTGTGATGTGATAACGAGACCCCATCGTCATATAAGCCATGTGGACAAGGAAGAACGAAATTGGAAACTAATTTAGTGAAATGTATTTCTTGAGTCTCCATCTCTAAGTGATTTAATTAGTTTTCATAGTTAACATTTACTTATTCGAAATCGATACCCACCGCTTTTGAGCATCAAGACCCCATAATCTTATTTGCCGGTCATATAAAGCAGCTTCATCCTCGGTAATGTTGTGTTGTTCCACCATTTTTTTTTCAATTCAGCTAGGAACCTTTTCATTGGCTAAAAATCTGACCAATCGCTGATAAGGTTTCTGTATTCAATTTAACACGAGTCATTCATTGATTACAACTTGTTTTTTAACTTCTTAAAAGTTTAGTAAACAGACGAACCCGGGTATTAATCACAAGTGTAATAACACATGCGATCATTAGCTTATTTTGCAAATGAAATTTGTTATTCTTTTCCTTTGAAAGACCCCAATAATTAAATTTAAATCAATGTCCCTTCAGGTATAAAAAATTAAAGTAATAAAAAATTATAAAAAGGTAAACAAAAAATTAAAAATATAAGATAGATGAGGTTTGTTTATTATTACTCTTTATTTTGTGGGGAGTATTTTAAAAATACATTTTAAAAAGTTACTAAACTCGTATTGTTTAAATAGAGAAACTGCTATAACAATCCAGGCACTTAATAAAACAGCTTGAATAATTTGAACTGCTAAAAATATGAAGCCTGGTTTATGAAAAATACGTGTAACTAAAATTTGGTTTTAAAATTTGTAAAAAAAAAAAAAAAAAAAAAAGAGGCTCAAGTTTTATGGTTTGAAAACCTGCCAAAATAAAATTTATGAGCAGGCGTGGTTTAAACATTTTACACCATAAATTGTCCAAATATGTCTGATGGCCATTGGCCAATTATGTTGCCGTTGCGTATTTCATGCAGATCACAGTCTGGCTACTCAAGCAAAGAGGAAATTGACAGATCTTTCAAATTCTGTAGATTTTTCTGGATGGATCAAGGCTATTTTACTTTTTTCCTGCTTGCAATCATTTTCCTTGATACTTCTAACAATTTCTTCTTTGACTTCTTGGTACAGCATCTTCTCCAGCCTTCTTCTGTCTGCTGTACATTTAGTACCAACTTTAAGTAATGCTTGAACTGCTCAGCATCCAGATCATTGATGAATTTCCTTACTTGATTCCGCTTGGCCTTGACATCACTTATGCTGGATGCATAAGCTTCTTTCTTTTACAAAATTCACCAATGATGCTTCCAGCTAGCATAGTATGATGTCTCACCGACTGATGTTAACACTGGGAAGAAGCCTCTTTCGTGGTGAACGACTTTTCATACAATAAAAATTTTATTTTGTAAAAAAAAAAAAAAAAAAATGTTAAATTTTGTGCATTTTTTATGGCCTTTTAGGCTCAAGCAGCGAAACGCCAAGATCTTGTGAATCTACATTTTTGAATACACGGAAGGGAATTTTACATATATTGGCCAATGGGAATCAAGTTTTTCTAGCACCTAAAAATTTTGTGAAAACTGCCCTGGCCAGGTTTTATCACATAAAAGGACGGTTCAGTGAAATGTTATAAATCTGATGTGACTGATCCAAGGCCGATTCGTACGGCAAATTTTACACCCCAGAATCTACAAGAATTTGCCTACGTCAACAAATCCCCTTCGAGCTGAGAGGTCCTTTACAAATCCGTTAGAACAAAGGTTGGTGTCATTTAAAAGATTGTGCCTTGTGCCATATTGTGAATCCTCCTACTCCGAGTTTTCCTTTATTTTTGAATGGATATATTTTTGTATACGAATCCGTTTGTCTTATCAACATTTTATATTTTGAATTGTATTTTTCCTGTTTTTGAGTGGAAACATTTTATTACCTCCTGAAAGTATTATCCCGCCGAAAGAGGCACACGAAAGGAAAATTTTGTGCAACCCTTGTTTTGTACTTTTCTTATTTGTAATTGTAAATAAATGTGTTGTATCTTTTAAAATTTTGCCCAGTGGTCGTCATGTTTTTTTTAAGTTGTGCCTATTTTTCGAGAATTGCTGCTTCTACCAACTAAGTTTTGTTTCTGGCACAAGAACTTGGAGTTGGTAGGAAAGCAAAATCTTTACATCTTGCGCACAAAACATGTTTTATGTTACTGTAGTGTAGCAATATCTTTATAATACTGAGTGTTTAAAACTTCCACAGTCCTTTTTAAACATTTCTTTTTTAAATAAACGTTCATTTGCTGGTGGAATCAGTAAGTAATCTCTATCTTTTATTGGTAATGGACTTCCCAAAAAAGTCCTTGTTAGAGAACAATATGGCCACACAGAATTGGTTGTCCACTTTTTATGCAGCTGTAATGTTTCATTCAAAGGCGTACCGAAGCAAAGTGCCACCCAGTTTGCAGATGAGACATGGAGTCAAAACGTGCTTCCAGTTAGTATCTGTCTATATTTCTGAGATGAGGTATTATGTACACTATTTACATTATTCGGACCCGTATTCATAATGGCGCCCCCATTTTTGGAGGAAAATGAAATATCTTTAATGATGTTAATTAATACTTGAAAAACAATAAATTCAAAAATTAGCTGAACAAACGTTTTAACCTTTTCGAGCTTTTGCAGAAGCAAAGTTACTAATAACTTGGTCAAAATCTATTTCTCGTTTCATGTTCAGTTGAAATGAGGGACAAACTGGATAAGCAATCTTGCGACATACTCGATCTCAAGTAACTTTTAATGAGCTTCTGTTTTGAGAGGCTTCTCTGCAGTAGCAACAGAAACTGTGAGCGTCAAAAAAAGCCATAGAGCAATTACAATGTTTGACACTGTTTATTGAACTTTCTATCGATAAATCCATCTCAGCCATTCGACAGCCGATGATTTGGTCATCATGGTCATGTCACGTTCCACTTTGGAAGTCGCCGCTAAAAAGTCCCGAAGTCGGAAAACTTTCAAAAGCAGCCTAGATACGTCTAAGTCAACACCATATTCGCTACCGAGAATTTTAATTTTTCGCTCCAACTCACCTTCAGTATCTTCCAGGATTGCTTGCGATGAGAATCCAGCGAAGACAGTTTGCAGATGAGACATGGAGTCAAATCGTGCTTCCAGTTAGTATTTGTCTATATTTCTGAGATGAGGTATTATGTACACTATTTACATTATTCGGAGCTGTCCTCATCTTTGTCGCCATATTTATTACAACGTTTCGGAGTGAAATAAAGGGTTCAGTTCGACATTCTAACCACCTGAAGAAGACCGCAGTGTACAACGGCCGAAACGTTGTAATAAATATGGCGACAAAGATGAGGACAATAGTCCGAATAATGTAAATAGTGTGCTTCCGGTTAATTTACAAGTCGATCATGACATTCGGAAAGATTTCTCTTTACTTCCTGTACAAGTGTTTGACAAACATCATCTTCCTTTTCTCCGGGTAGCTTTCTCTTTCTTCTAATCCACTTTTCCATTTCCTCTCATTTTGATTTACTTTGACTAACCGATTCAGACACTAGCCTGTCCCTGTTTTGGTTAAAGAAATTTTTGGTCGCAATCATGTGTGCTGCACACATATCCAAACCAATACCAGGTTCTTGAATTTTCTTTGGGATAACATTTATTTGTCCCAGAATTTCTTCACAGTAAAACAAATGTGACATGAAGGAGAAGTTTTCAATTAAAAGCACAATGATTTGTGCATCCCCTCTCGTTTGAAGATTTTCTGAAGTTGAGGTTAATGAATCGAGTGCCTGAATCACTCCTTGATAACAAGTTTTCACTGCACGAATAGCTTCGTAATGTGCACTCCAACAAATAGTTACCAAACGCTTCATCATGACCTTCACGTGTGAAGATAAAACTTCCCACCGGTGACTGGAAGAGGAGAAAAATGTATTTTCCAAAAAAGCAAATCAAAAGAGCGTATGAGGCTGGGTCCTGCTGCTACTATAAAGAGAGCATTCCTTAAAAAATAAGCTGAAAATTTTGGGATTGCGTATCTTGAAGATAACCAAATAAATAAATTGTTGTTTTTTTTTATGAATAAATAGTTTAGACTTCTCATAACGTCATAGCATTTATGTCGAAAAAATAACGAGGGGTCGTTATTGTGCAAGGACGGGCAAAATAGCCCCTTCCTAATTTTTAAATTTAAATGAAGGCTGTTTTATTCTACAAAGTTTCAATTATTAAAATAAAATAAAAAATTAAACTTACGTTTTTTAAGTTAACATGTTTTTTACCAAGGATAACTGGTTAGTCCAATGCTGTGTGTAGGTGTTCTGAGTGTATATGGTGGTCTGTTCCAGGAGTGGCACCAGAGAATCATAAAATATATAATGGGTAAGCATCATTGGGGCAATAAAACCCAAATATTTCTTCAAAGCCATGTGCATTATCATTTAGTATCTAAATCAACTATAATCCTTATTTTGTTTTTTAGTGTTTTACTTCAGTTTAATAATATTTTATTCGTGATCTAACTAATTCCATTGGTTAAAAAAGATCCCAATACATTTCCTACGTAACAGTACTGCGATCGACAAAATCTGTAAAAAAGTGGATCACAGAGAGATGATATTTCTCTGGCTCCTGATTGGTCAATTAATGCTAATATCATGTTTTCGTCTACCTCCGCACGGTTAAGATTAATTTACCGCCAAAAATCTCTCTGTGTTTCGAGCCTATCACGTGACATGCATTAAAACTACATTTTTAATATCAACCTCAACTTATTATTATTCAAATGAAGATTACATTTTCTCTCAATCAACAAGTTTTTTTGAACTCATTTTACACCGAATTTCAGTCCATAACATCTTCTTATCGAAGAACATTTTTCCATTGAAATTTACTATTATTTCTTAAACTGAAATCTTTTCCGTGAGTTCAGATAAAAAATATTTTCTCTTAAAAGGCTTTAAGAATTTCCAGTTAAAGGTAAATAACTCCTGCTGCTATATTATTAATTACAGTGGCCAACATAAAATTTATTGTATAAATATTTTTAGCTGATTTAGGACAATTTTGATGTGCTGAATCCAAAAATCACATTAGTTTTGCTCAATGAGCTATGGTTACATGCTGTTCTTTCCGTTTTTGTTTTTGTTGTCATGCCCATTAAAATATCTAAATATGAAACTTATTTCGCACAATAAAACTAATTATGTTAAACTTTTTAACCCATCAGAAGTATTTTCAGCCAAATATAGCTTCATAATTATTAAAAAATGCCTCCAAAATATTTAAACAAATAACACGTATTGGCTGTTTCACTTACTTGTGCCAGGCTTTTCCAGGATTGACGATGGAGAAGATGAAAGCTGTCATCATTGATGGTCCTCAAATCCGTCAGCTCATTAGATATCCAGAGTTTGAAAAACTCAATGTACGAAGTGGAACTGGAAGCATGGAAGGCTTTTGTTTTGGTCGTGAAGAACTTTCTTGTCAACAACAAGGCCAAAAACTCAACAGAACTTGTCGTCAATATGCTGACTGCTTTCAGAAACCTCAGATGCAACATGAGCATCAAAATGCATTATTTACTCTCACATATGGATCGGTTTCCTGAGAATTTGGGATCAACGAGGACAAACAGGGAGAGATTCTACCAGGACATGAAAGAGATGGAGACCCGATATCAGGAACGCTGGGATGCAGTCATGATGGCTGATTACTGCTGGATTTTGAAGAGAGACACCTCTACTGCTGGGTTTGAATAAAAATGGAATTTCAAGCCCTGAATTTTGAACAATGATGGCATAACATGCAATTTACACGTACTTATCAATGTATATAGTATTCAATTTATTCTAATCAATGTTTGTAACATTTAATTAATAAATTGTGTTAGAAAACAATTTTTTTTCTCTTAAAAACTTATTTTCTATGAGGACTATTTACAAAATTCAATCGATAATGTCACAAACAAAAATGTAATCGATTTTTATTTTTTAGTCATAAGATCGGATTTTGAAAAGCTCAACATAGCACAAAAACATGACCTGATTGAGAGAAATGGATGTCATTTTTGGATTCAGCGGTGAAAAATTGTCCTAAATCATTTGGGAAAATATAGACAACTTAAAAATAATGTTCTTTTGTTACCCAGTGTTATAAATGCTAGCATACACTTTGTAATAATTTGCAACTCAGTTTAAATTACCTGAGTAAATTCATTCTTCAGTTTTTTGTATAGTGTTGATTTTGTTATTTCTAGAAAACATATCGTTGTTTTATAGTCTGGATTTGATAGCCATACTCAAAAGAAATGTTTGTGGAGAAGTTTACTTTCACGCAGATAATACCTTCTGATATATTTTTCCTAATAACCTCCTCCTCCGCAACAGATCCAATGATTTTTTTGCTCTTAAATCTAATCAGTGTCCCCGATCCCGTGATATGTAAAAAAATAAAAAAATATATCGGAAATTTCATTTAATCAGATTCTTAATTAAATATAATTAATAATAACACAAATATTTTCAAATTTCATGGACAATAAGAGAAAAATATAAATTATAATCTAACAAAAACATTTGAAAAAATGCGATATTTTATTTTTAATTTTTAATTTTCTGCTCAAAAGACCTCTGGTTTGGGAAGGAGCGCAACTTTAAAAAGAAGACCAATTGTATTTCTCCCTAATATTCTTAAAAAAAATTCTTAAGACGAAGACAACTTTTTTATTTTCTTTATATCAATAAACTTTAGTCTGAACGAAAAATTGTTCGTAAAAATATTAAAAGTAAAATTTGACTCTTTTAAAAACAAAATTAAAATTTTCAAATAACTTTTTCAGGGTGATCACATCATAAATTTAATTCTTTTTTATATGTGGTCTTCTCGTTTTTGATCTTTCTAGAAATGTAAAAATTAGCGATTGGAATTTTTTTTTATTCAAATGACCAAACGTTGAAATAAGTGATAAAAATATTTTCTCAAGGTTTTTTTTTTTAATAAAAGAAGCTATTCATTATAGAATTAATTTATTAATGAATAAAATACCAAAAATTTAATTAAAATTTCAATATGTTCACAACAGATATAGAAAGCATTGAAAAAACATCTTCGGACAATTTATGTTTATTAAATATAATTTAAAAACGATCCAAAAATTATTTAGGTTGATTATGGCAATACAAAAAAAAAGTGGGTGGGAAGCAGCAATTAGTTGTACAAAATATACAATATAGTGGGGATGTCTCTTGGAATGTCCTGGTGTAGTCTTGTAGCTTCAGCAAGAGGTCGCTCACCGCATGGCCAGATCACAGTACCGACAGTCATCCGAGCTTATTAAAAGCTGAGGTCGCCAACAGGGTGGCTTGTCATGTGTTTGTAAAAGGAATGAATGTGAAAAAAATTGAGTTAAAAAAACAAAATTTCTTTTTTGAAACACCATTAATTAAAAATGAATGATCGCATCTTCAATTTTTTTGTCACCTGCAAAATGTCAGCCCGCCTCCTGAACCCCCACCTTGGTTCGCCAGAAGTTAAGTAAAAAGGACGATTTTTCCATAGCACTGCTTTTTTTTAAACTACATTCACTCTGAGGCAATGCTTATTGTTTTAAAAAAGTTATTATTAGAACTGGAATAAAACCAAAACATATATGAAAGTGAATTCATACTTTTTTTGTTCTTAAGACTTTTAGAACAAAATTATTAAACACTTGTAGAGAGATTATTATTAATAAATAAAAATATAAAATAATAATGTTATGTTTTGCATACCTCTCTGTGTAGTAGTAGTAGTAGTAGTAGTAGTCGTAGTACAGTTCTTCGTGTCCTGAATAGCAACCGGGTTTGTTAGGCATAGCCACCCTATGTTCGCCAGTTGTTCTCTATTTATACTTGTCTATCTAATCTGCATACGATAATACAAATAATAATGATGACTGTTATAAATAAAATACGACAAATAACATTAAAATTTTATTTAAAATAAATTAAATAAAACCAAAATAATAAAAGTTTTCTTAGAATGCAACAGAAACTTTTCCTGTCTGAAAACGGACTTCGCGCTAAAAAATGTTGAACACAGTCTCCTTCGCTACCGATCGTAGAAGGGTCAAGGCGCTCATCTCTCTCTCTCTCTCTCTCTCTCTCGTCATAATACGAAGTGATTTCTTCCTTTATCACGTGCAACCTTAAGACACATAAAATATACACACACCAGTACGCAAAATAAAATTGTATGATTTTAATTTACAATTTAACTTGCTTTTAAGTGTTCTGTGTATGTTTTTCATGTGAACACGAGGCTATCCCTGCTGGTATGTTGTGAGTGGCCCCATAGGTTGTTTATTTACCGGAATAATTTCATATTTACAACACTCTAAAACCTAATAAAATTAGGATATTTATCATTTACCAATTTATAAAGAAATAAATATGAAAACAATTTTTATTCATAAATTTAAACATAAGTTATTAAAATATGTGAACTCTTTATTATGTAGCATTTTATAAAGTTTGAATCAATTAGCCAAACATTCCAATAAACATGATTTGCCAACCATTCCAATAAACAATAGTGTAATAAATAAACAATGTAATCAATAATGTTTTATTTTTGCTGTCAATGCTCAAGAATAAAGAAAATGCATAAATCCACTTCCATATGTTTTTAGGTAGTGACACTTGTCAGAATAGAAAAGTAAAGATTTTTTATCGATTTAGAAAGAGGGTCCTGTTTAAATTTTTATAATATTGATATAGTGTCAAATCGATTTGACTAAGACATTTATGAAAAAACTTAATTTTTTTTCCCAAACAACATGAAATTGAAAAGAACTTCCAAATGCGGTTACTTTTTACGGATGACACCGGAAGACAAGGGAGATCACTCTAATTAAAAGGACACCAACATGTCGACTACAGCCAAAGTTAGCTTGGGTCTTTCGGTTGTGTTTACAACCTCAATGATCGCCTATGTACATATTTCACAAAAGTTAGATAAACAGGTAAATATTCAAACAACTTATACATGTATATTCAGCTTCTTTAATTGACTGGTAAAATTTTAATTTATTATCAAGAATGGGGCATAACAGGTTGATTGTTTTAATTAGTTTTTCTCTTAATGTTGGAAAGCCAAAAAAACATCTATTACGATATTTTCATTTAAATCCCTCTTTGCAAGTTGTGTAACGGTTATTGGCGTCGAAAGTGGAATCGGCGATCAGAGTTCAAATTCTCGCCTAATCTTTGTTTGTTTTTTTTCTTTTTCACACAAATGCCCTTGAAAAATCTTTTCTCTTTTCCCCCAGGTTTGGGTTAAATAGTAATTAGTGTAGGACTATAGTAATATTGACGGCCTAAATCAACCGGTACATTTTTTACTTTACGAACGTGTAAGCAAATGAAAAGTAACAAGAGAAAGAACACAAAAAATAACTTTTTATAACAAGAACAATATGTATGTCAAATGATATATACATGAATAGTTAATAGGAGTTACTTCCCTTTGACTGGAAGTCTTTACTAATGAAATATTTTTTTATCTGAGCTCATAAATGTTGAATGAACTTGCCGCTCAAAATGTTCACTGTGAGAGAGTTGAAAGAATTATGTAAAGCTGAAAATATGTCGATAAATTTTCAGCTTCAGAAAAGTTTAAGGAGTGAATGTCAGTAATGTTATGTTCGTAATTAAATTTCCGTAAGATTCAAAGTGTGATTGAATAGTTTTTTTTACTTAGTAAATTTCAGAAGTTGGTGAGTTAGTGGTTTAAAAATGTTTTAACTTGAATTACATTGAAGTTATTTCATGTTGAAGAACTTAAAATTCTAATTTGTACTTCACAGCAGTAATGATACAAGCGTCGTGGACTAGTTTAGCAAATGCTAGTCGTTCGTAATTTCTCGATATTTATTGTAAAAAAAAAATACAATTATGGCACAAGGCCGTAAAAGGAGGAATGGGTTATGGCTGGTCTTCACTGACTATATTATACCTATGTTATAGACAAGCGTATGGTTGCAAGAAAGAAATACGACAACAGTAGAAATAGATTTACGTGATTTATTTCAATACGAACGTGTGGTTTTGGACTTAATCAAAGTCCAACCTTTTCCATTCGTAGTGGGCCCGTGGCGGTTATGGTTTGTTGAGGGTTCATGGCGTGGCGGTTATGGTTTGTTGAGGGTTCATGGCGTGGCTGTTATGTTGTTGATAGAAGTCAGACGTAGAAGAAATGCAAGGTTCAGATACTCCTGCCCGCCGAGCCCAACTACATGGTTTTGGGACAGCTACCTTGTGGTATAGTTCATAGGCCGGCTGAAGATCTGGGTTGATCTCTCATAGTAGTTCTTGCTGGTTAGCGTGGCGCTACTGCTGCTCGCTGCTGAGCCTGACCATGACAGGTCTCTTCCCTGGCCACCTGTTGACTGCTGTTGTACTTCCGTGTGACCCCTTTTATGGTGTTTTTTTATGGCTTAACAGGCTCGAAAAACGACGCAAGTATAATTAGGAGGGAAGCATTTTTATTGGTTGAAAAATAGAAACACTTTAAAATATTATTTTATTTTTAGACCGGAACTCATGCGTCGGGAACATGCATAAACAAAGATAATGATCATTTTGTAACGGGGCCTTTTCTCATTCACATCCGGCTCTCACTCTTGACTATGTTAGTTTATTTGCCTGTTAATCAGCCGAGATATGTCTTATTTTATTTTATAACACCTAGCTAATGTGATTCACGACGCATTCACTCATTACAATTCGTGCTTTCACCATAAAAACTCATCTGTCACCAATCAATCCTCCATATACCATAATACTGCATTCTCTCAGGGGAACTACACAACACACCCATTGATATAAAAATTGGATGATAATAAAAATTTATACATAAAAGTTTATGGATTATATTTAGTCGTCCCCCCACGAGGGCGTCATGTGGCACAAGGCCTTTTTAACGTTGGCTTTTCCGAACCATTAGGCTCGGCCAAAAAATAGCCCAATTTGAACCCGTATAAACGGGTTCAGGGCCGGTTTTACCTCCCCGAAGGAGACTCCGCCCTTCAGTGTAGCCTCCTTCAGGTTCCTCTCCGTCCGTAGACAGAGAGTTGAACCGAACCGTCGCTCAGAAAGTTTATGGATTATTTACAATGAGAGTGGAGGGTGGCGAGGTTCACTCGTACATTCTCTTTATATGTTTTCTAGTCACATGACAGGCTCCAGAAATCATTTCTGATTTTTGGCGGAAAATGTATTTTTGTCAGGTCAGGAAATAGGTCGATGTTATTCGGACGTAGTTGAGAACATGATTTTAATATTTACTGACCAATTAGAAGTTGCGGTTATCTGAAATATCTATGAAGCTGGATAAGCTCTGTGATCCACTTTTTGCACATTTATTATTTAATTTGTTTTTGTTAATTTAAAAAGAATGTGTGAAAAAAACAAATAGATTTTTAAAAAAAAACAAATTAAATAATAAACTCTAACCCCAAACCCTAAATCTAACAGTTGGGGGTTTTCAAAGTTTGTGCATTAATTATTATTTGTTTCATTTTTAATTTAAAAGAAAAGCTTTATTTTATTATTTAATTTGTTTTGTTTTTTTTATTTAAAACGAAAGCTTTATTTACCACTTGTCATTGCTTTCTGAGAGTGCGCAGTAATTTAAACAAGTAAGAGCTGTAAAAGCAGTAAATAGGCCATTAATTATGCCTCCGTGAGTAAATTGTTCTGCAGTGAATGTAGTTAATGGCAGATGAATAAATGTGACTGAGCACAAGTTTTTATTGTCGATAACTTCAAAACAGTAGGTTTTATCAAAATTTGGGTGTTATTTTCGAGTTCGGCATATACATTTACACAGAAATATGACGATTTGGGAAAGTTATAATAGATTTTCTTTGTGGGGCTTAAAAAGCAAATTTACTGAATTTCCTATATATATATATATATATATAAAAAGAGCATAAAGAAAACCCTAACCTTTGTCATTGCTTTATGATAGCGCGCAGTAATTTAGACAAGTAAAAGCAGTAAATAGGCCAAAAAGTTATGATCACATGATGTAAGTGATCTGCAGTGAATCTAATTACACAAAGCCAGTAATGGCGGACAAATGACCGCAACTAAGTATGATTTTTTTTCTTGTCAATAACTCCAAAATGGTAGGTTTTATCATAATTTAATTGTTAATTCGAGTTCAGCATGTACATTTACACAGAAATATGACAATTTGGGAAAATTTAAAAAGATATTTAGTGCAGGGATTAAAAAGCAAATTTACCCTGCCACTTACTTAATTTCATGAAATTTTAAGAAATTAAATTTTCTTTCCAAAACTTTTTTAATATTTTAAAAATAAAAGTAGGACTCCTTGGAGAATGTATCCAATTTTTTTTTTTTTTTTTCAAAATAATGCTGTTTTTCCGAAAATCTGTGAATGGCAAACTAAAACATGTAATAAAACTATGACATTACTCAATTAGAAAAGCTTTTAATTGCTTTTATAAATAAGATATACTAAGGATACTATTGGCATAAGAAAAAAATTTTTTTTGATGAATAATAAATTTTTACAAGAATTATTTTCTTTCATTTTTTAAAATTTTAATTATAATTTAACAATCATTTAAAATTCTGCATTTTCCTTTCTTTTAGGTGATATTGTAATTAAGTGGGAACTATATTTATGAATCAAAAATTGAAAAGCTTAATATAAGTTTTGCACAAAGATTTTAAAAATAATTTTTAATTTTTTAGTTAAAAAAAACATTCCCAGTTTTGCTTGCATGGTAGTTTATCCATGACATTATTATTAAGGTCACATGTTGTAAGAGTTATTCTCTCTTTACAGAGAAATTCACTCGTCTGCAATTCATAATTCATTGTATGTTTACATATCAACAGGTTTTGCACATCATCTCTTCAAAGTTATAAAACTTTAAAAAAAATATATTAAAAAAATAAATTAATAATAACTAAAATACCATATCATTTCATAAAGTTACCATTATCATGGTATTTCATTAATATCTCAGTCATTAATTAAAGTTAGTAACTAAAAGTCAATAAAATATTAGATAATTGCTGAAAATGTTATGTTAATTTGTAAAAATTACTAGGTAGTTAAAAAAAAAAAAAAATGCATTCAGTTAGATTTTGTAAATTTATGTCAATTCTTGTCATCCATATTTAGCTGTCAATCAACACCTCAGAAAAACAGCAACCATGGTTAAAAAATGCTTGTATACTACGTTTTTTATGTTATAACTAATATTTGTTTCAAATCAGATTAATTTAACTTTAAATTTCCTAATTTTCCCCAAATAATGTGTCACAAATATATATTTTGTTTTTGGAAGATTTTTAAACCGATAATTAAATTTTATTTACAAATGTGTTAAAATGTGAGAAAATGGCCGCCTGTAATCGATTTTGTGAAAGTGAGCATATAATTGACATTTCAATGTATATAATTTCTATTTGAAATACATCAGAGTATTTTGATTACTGGAAAAAGTAAATTTAATCCTTTAGTTTTCAATTAAAGCTAAAAAGAAATCTCCAAGAATGTGTTTTCATTTTTAAAAATTCATTTTAAACATTAGGTATCAAAAATTTATACTAAATTAGTGCAGGTACAAAATTTTAATCCTCATTATATCAAGTGGCTTAAGTATTTTAATGTTACTGATGTTGCCAGTATTCAGACTTTCAATTTTTCCATTGCTCAGTCTTTCAGTCAAATAGTGGATTTCCCTAATAAATCTGATCAACATTCTTCTTGACTTGATTTGTTCCTTATCTCCTCTCCTGGCTCTTGTCGAGCATCATAAGTCTGTCCTCTTGACAATTCAGATCACACTGCAGTATCTGTTCATATTTCTTTTGAATCATCTATTAGATAGGAATTTCCTATTCACAGAAGCTTCTTTCTGTCACTAACATACTAACTGGGATTCATTTTGTGACTTTATCTGCGACACCCCTTGAATTGATATTTTTAAGATTCCTATTGAGAATCGTGCCACAAAGTTTTCTTCTTGGGTTAAAGCTAGTATTGATTCTTTTTTATCTTCTTGGAAATGGCTAGTGAAATCATAATATTCTCTTTGGTTCACATCTGCCTGTTCAGCCGACAGGAATCACTTTTGCCAGGTGTACCAATGTTATCACAACAGATGCCTACTTGTGTTTGCTCGCAATAGTTGTAAACATGTTCTCAAAGAGGCTAAGTCTTTGTTTACTGATAGAATGAGGTACCATATAGTCCCTAACAAGTTTGGTTCATGTGACTATTGGTGGCTCTGTAATAATGTGTTAAATAAAAGTAAATCTTCTATCCCTTCTCTCTTCACTCAATTTGAAGTGTTAACATTTTTTGCTGATAAAGCAGAATGTTTTGTTTGTAAATTCTCTTTCAATTCTTGTTGTAATAGAATGTTCCACTCTCCCTATTACATTTTGTGGACTGACTATATCAGTAAATATATGTAGTGTGCACAGGACATACCACTGTCTGTCTGACTGGCTTTGGGAAGTGCTAGTCAATTCCTTGTCTTTCAGTAATGTATTCTCTTTTACAATAAACCTCTCCTTCTTCCATCTACGCCTGTGTTGCTATTCCTTCCACTCAAGTACCCCCTTTGTCTATCTGTAACCTTTTTAAGGATACAACAATTCTAATCTTGTCTCATTGACTTTCCACTTAGAACTGAATTTCTATTATGTGATATGCATATAACTCCATCCATGGTTTCTGGTATCCTCTCTAAACTGAATCCTCGCAAAGCATATTGAACTTGATAGTATCCCTGCAATAATCCTTAAGAAATTTGCTCCTAAATTGTTTTCCTGTTCTTTAAACTCTCTAAATAAATGCCATTTCTTGCATTAATGCAGGTGCCCCCAGGGCTCTAACCTTGGACCTATGTTCTTAATTTTCTATGACCTTCCTGATGTCATCAGTTCTCAATATTTGGTATCTATTCTGATGACTATTTACTCCTACCTTAACGGTAAGTCTGATTGGTTAAATGAAGTCAAATTGGCAGCTGATCTAAAAAATGACCTACAATCTGTTGTTAACTAGAGCAAGAAAATGTCTTGTTTATTTTAACGCCTCAAAAATGAAACTGCTCTCTTTTAATCATCTGAGAGAATCATTTTTACCTTCCATCAGCATGGCTGATGCTAACCTCCACAAGAGTGATACCACCAGTTTGAAGTCATAGAACTGAAACTTAATATGATGGTGATCTTGTTCATTTTGGAATTTTGTAATAGTTGATTAGTTACTAAGAGGAATTAATTAAACCACTTAATATAAATCTTATGGAACTGACCTGTCATTCTGTTTATACACCGGGGAGGGAAATTAGTAGTTTCTTTAAGTAACTATCCACATGTGTTTTAAGGGTCGAAAGGTCAGTAGATTCTGAATGTTTATTCAGAATGTACGCCTTAAAATGTTGGCGGCATTTCATTTGTTTTGACACGTTCATTACCAGTACATCTGTTTTTTCATTACAATACAAGCAATGTTTGTACAAAAACTTATAATTTTTTATAGATTTATATATATTTATACTTGAAAAAAAATTTTTAAATGTAACTTGAAGAAGGCAGAGATACTGTCAAAATATTGTTTGACATTGTCAAAAACTGTGTTTTTTCTTTTTATTTTCTTAAACTATGCTCTTCTCTTAACTGTTGAAAAATATTGGAAGAGTTTATGTCAGTCAATTTGTTTATTATTATTAAGTACCATAATTTAGGAAAGAAATTCCATATTCAAAATTGTTAATAACTTTATTATTCATTTTTGATTTTCATAAAACAGGTTTTATTTTGAACAGTATAACGGGAGAAATAGAGTACAGTATTAAAATTTTACCTTTTCATACATCCATCCAATCTGGATGTTGAAAGACAATCACTTCTGAGGGTATCTACCACAGATCCTGTACTCATAAGCTTGGAATGACAATTTCTCATGGTTTGAATTTATTTAGCAGCATAGCTACCTCTAAATGTCAAAATCTACATAGTTTGAACACAATTGTATGCCTTCAACTACAGATAAAATGGACTGTTGGTAATTTTACTATAAAAATGTAGTGTTGCATTGATTTTCATTTTGCTATAAAAATTTTTTTTTTTATTTGGGAGTTCACAATTTACCCATTTTATCTGTAGTTGAAGGCAGACAATTGCATTAAAAATATGTAGATTTTGCCATTTAGAGATTGCAAATTCAACTAACCAACAAAATCAATAAAACATGTTTGCCCCGAAAGTATAAAAATATAAAATATCTGTAGCTGAAGCCATAAAATTACATTCAAAATATTTAGATTTCAGCATTAAATAACTGATAAAGGTTGATATGGCACCAAACAAAATCAACCAACCAAATCTTATACCTACAATGGCCTTCCAGAATTAACACTGGTTATAGATGTGGGCTGTGAATGAGGCAGAATTGAAAATATTAAAATTTACTTGTAGGATTAAGGGCCAAAATGCTAGAATTAAAAATTCTCACAATTTTATTTTATCTGCTTTTTCTTTTCCCAGAGAATGAAAGAAGGCGTGCTTATGGACATAGAACGGCAACAGAGGAAAATCCAAAATCTGAAAATGCTGCAAGAACAACAAGAACTTACGAAAGCCTATCGAAGAGCAATCGCAGAGAGCAAGGAACAGGAATGACCACATATTTCAAATTGCTATTTTATTTCTCTGCAATTTCAGTGAGAAATATGTAAAATGTTGTCTTTCTTCATTAATTTTGACTAGTTTATCTTTTCATCCTGTTGCTTTCTGTAATAAGATGAAGACACATCATCTAAAAACTTTGGACAACAACTTCAGATTATTAAGCAATGTTTAACCTTCGTGTAAACATATAACATGACCTTTGACCAACTGGCCAATGATCGCCTACTTTGGATTTCAATCCTCCATCTTGTTGGTGTCCAGTGAAAGCTGCAGAAGAGCATGCTGCATGCTTACAAGTTAACACAGTGAAAGAAAAGCCACATTGAAAAATAATAGTGCAAACCCTGTTTTCCATATTATATGTATACGTCTAATACAGGGCTTCACCTGCTCATCTGAGAGGGTGGGTAGGTGATAATTGGAACAACAACTGCTAAGTCAGCAGCCCCCTCTCCCATCACCCATCTACTTATGATGGCGATGATTAGAATTTTAATAAAACTGTGGGAAATTTAATAACCTCCCATACAGGATTGTGGCTTAATGAACAAAGAGAGAGACAATTGGACATTGTAAAAAACATTCTTTATATAAGAAAACCAATACATAACAAGAAAGAGAACAGATCGAAATTGCTACAAACATTTTCCATTAGCAGTTACTGTCAAAGCTTCAGGGAATGAAATCTAATTATAACAACAACAAAGATGAGGAGAATAATCCAAATGTAAATAGTGTAAATAATGACAACTTCTCATCCTAGAAATTCAGATAGTGATACAGCTATCTTCCTGTGCATTCAAGAAATCTAAAAATGGTGTGTCTATTTCAAATAAGAAGTGTCCACTATAATAATGTTTGAAGTAATTAAATAAATCCATAAATTCTTTAGGAATTGCTTTGTTTGTGTTTTGGATATGAAACTGAACAGATATGGGCACTCAAGAAAAATGATCTGAGTGAAGGGGATATGCTTTCCTTAAAGGGCATAAAACAAGCCTTGCGTACTGTGAAGTCCTATAAAGAAATGACTATAAAAAGAATTTATTTCATGAATTTCTAAAAATGTGAACATGAAAATTTAAGTAAGTGTATAACGAATAACTATAGAAACTAAGAGAACAAGAAAATTTAAATAAAAATAATTGCCTATTTTACAACAAAAATAAATTAGATGCCAAATACCTTGAAAAATGAAAAAAAGAAATAACCTGAGATCTAAAATTATCTGAGAAGAAAATGTATTATGCAACAAAATTGCATTTTTTCAATAATGATAAAATACAGTTACTTATCGCAATGTGTTTATTTAAATTTTCTTGTTCACAGACATTTTTATAAATTTATGAATAAAAAAAATATTGTTTTCATAGTTTTTTCTTTATTGTATTGTAGTTGGTTCACATATATTTTTATATTCTTGTAAATAATCTAATAAATAGTTTCTCTTGTTACTTATGAAACATTGGGCTTCTTTCAATTCTTCATACGAGGTTATACTTTTTGGTTAGTGAGATCCAATTTGATTTCAGAGTTTCCTTCTAGAGTGATTGCCACTCGAGGCTATAGGAACCAGGCTGTCTTTCTATTTTATCCATAGCTGGAGAGTAAGAGAAGAAATGGATTCATACCTTTCCCAAGGGTAGTAGCACGTAAGTGAATGTAATAAACTCGAATGGATTCAAATTCTGCTCTCTGATTCCTCAATCTGAGCTGCTAACACTTACTCAACTGTGCCTCCACAATAAATAGATAATGTTTAACATTTTTGTTGTCAATTCTCAAGAAAAAAGAAAATGCATAAACCCAGTTTAAGTTTTATTAAAATCCTAAAACTAGCTTTTTAAAACAATATTGCCAATAGAGTATACAGTAATAATGATGTCAAGAAAAAAACTCTTCTCTTGACATGTAAACCTACAACGCGACCCTCACCTATGCTATCCACTTCTCGGCCAATGATTACCCAATGTTGCATTCTTAGTGTCGATCTTGTCGGTGTGCACCAAACACTAGAGAAGAATGCATGACATGCTCACAAGGTAACACAATGAAGGATAAAAGCCATGTCAGGAATGAAGAAAACAAACACTATTCCCCATATTATATATGTAGGTATTTTATTCAGGGCTTTGCCTGTTCATCTGGGTAGGTAAATAGGTGATACTTGGGACAACATCTTCTGTCTTTCCCCTACTAGCTCCTCATACCAATGGGGTGACTGGCAATACAAAATGAAGGCTTCAGAACTGCTTAATGGAAAGAAGCAGGACTCTCCCTAATCCCATGCAGGACTGTTAGTATAGACCAGTACACGGATATATCCTATTTCCAGTTTTGTTGCCACTTGATCCCCAAAAATCCCTTTACTTCCTATTTGCCTACACTTGGATGTGGATGCTGCTTAGAAGACTGAACTTCAGAAAGAAAAAAATGTCTGATGGGCTATCAAATAGAAACACTTGAGATTGAGACAAAACCACCTCTTCCTTTTCTACATGACTGTCACAAATATGTCTATTTGAGGGTGGGGAGGTTGAATGTGCTATACGTTTACTATTTTTCACTATCCAAGGATGACTTGTCTGGATAAAAACTGTTAATTGGGCACCTACGGTCCAGCACTGAGTTGCCACAGCACAACATCTAATTCAGTTAACAGAAGGTATGAATCATCAAATGGTGGTTGAAATAATAATAAAAATACTGTGGAAATGTTTTGGTCAGTTGCTTTGATCAGTTTCTATAGATAATCTGTATTATTCCCTGCATGTGATGAAGTGGCAATTTTTGGAAATATTCTGCTATAACAAGTTGGAAACCAGATTGAACAATCAAAATCCAGAATTCATACTGAATAATGCAGATGTCAATGACATGCAGAAGGGCGGTCAGAGGATGCAATAGTATCCATATCGGAGGGAATCCAATGAAAGACTGAAATAAAAATTGATTTTATATTTAATTTAAATAAAGTGTTTATTTCATGTTTCATTTGTTTTTACATATGAAATGTCTTCCTTTTTCACATTTCTTAATACCAGGCCCTAGACCCATCCCTTTACCACCACCACTCGAGTCTTAGGGGCAAACAATCAAGGAGTTGGTCCTGAGCATCACCAAACCTCTGCACGTCATTGACAGATGGACATACTGAATTAAAAATCTTGGTTCTAATTTTAAGAATAAATGTTTTGAAGAATCAATCCCCCCCTCAACAAAAAAATAACATGTTGGTGTTGTACAACAGACACTGCAGCCAGAAATAATCATTTTTTTTTTTTTCAGGCAGCTACGCAGTACAATCTAACCCTGAATCAAAACAAATGATTGTATATAAATTATTTCAAATCACTTGTGCTTTCCATATTCAACAGGGAGAATTGCCCTGACTCTAATCACCTGGAATCACTGATTAAATTTCCCATGGGGGTCACTTTTTGGTCATGCCAAATTTCAAACTAAATCCTTTATTTAATCTATGAGGGTAGATTGTTCTCATTCTATGAGGGACTTTTAGTCTGACTAAATAAGTCCTGATCCTGGAAATTCAGACAAATTATTAAATAGCAAATTTTCAGATCAAATTTATATATATATATATATATAATGAATGTAAAAAGACATTGTAACTTGAACTGAAGAAAGATTAGTAAAAAGAAAAAAGTAATACTGACAATGCTTCCTCGAACGAAAATAATTTTAAATAGCTTACTACTCTTAGTTTTACCAGAGTAATCTCCCTTGAATTGGACGTCTGCGAAATGTTTTCAATTTAAAGTTAAATGTTATTTCTGACATGAGTAGAGTAAAATATTTTCCACATTTATTGTGAATTATTGCTCTTGAGAAGCATTCTTTATAAACTAGTTTTCACTGAAGTTAAAAGATTAAAACCTACTGCTGTCCAAAAATAGTCAAATTTGTGTAGAAACCATTTTTCTTTATCTAAATCAAGGATTCATAAATTCTGTCCCAAAGGCCAATTCCAATCCACTTTAATATTTCATCCATGCTTTCAACAACAATAACAGTATGTGCTACTGATAATACTACTACTACTACTACATTGGTGCATAATTTGTCAATAATCCAACACTGTCATATATTTTATCTATTGCTAGCAGAGATACCTAGCGTTGCTCAGGGTCTTAATCAAAGCAATGCTTGTAAGAAGTGGCAGTTTAAGGAGAAACCCTGAAAATGAGTGTTTGTCCTTGAGACTTGTTGATTGACATCACAAAGCAAAGTCTTAATTGAAGTCTGCGGCGCAGAACAAAGATTTCCACACCTGATGGAATAAGTGGTATCCTGTGAGAATTGTGATCTCAATAATATGTAGCAGCAATTTCTTAACCACAAAGCAGGTTTGATTGCAGAGCTTAGCAGTTCCAGGTTCCTCAGCAACATTATTGGGGCTCCAATTTTGAAGTGCAATGCATGGGGTGGTAGTCCAGAGGGGTGCTAAGAGTTTTGGAACTCTACAGGATAGTGAACCACCTCTTGCGGATCAGCAATAGTGTCAAATGACTTGGAGGTTTGAAGGCTTCCTGGTAGGCATTTCATTATTTTTGGCAACACTGTTGTTTTTAGGAGCCAGCATTGCCCTCTCACACAACCAACTGGGTTTTCCAAAATTGTTAGCCAGATCTGGATAGCCAGCAGCTTTGTGGTTGTGAACAGTATTTACAAGCTTACAATATATTTAAATATATTAAATATAACAGACAATGAATGTCTGATCATGAACTGTTTGAATGTTTACTTTAATTTCTGGTGAAAATAAAGATAAAAATTGTTGAATATTTTTTTATTAATTTGATCCTAAGCTTTCAGCTCACACGAGCCATCTTCAGAGTGGTTATACAGACATGAAACAAAGATATCCAACATCAAAGATGATATTTTGTTATTTTGACATGGAAAATTGCTATGCAATGATAACAGAATATATATATATATATAAATAAATACATGGAGTGAATTCATTTATCTTGAGGTTGCTGAAATTATTTAGGAAATTTTTTTGCGGGGACTCCTGCATAATCTGTACAGACCTCCACATAAATATTAACTTTGGATTTCCTTCAGGGTCTTGAAATGTAGCCCCCATTTATGATAAGGGAAATATTGAACACACTGCAATAAAAGGAAAAAAAAAAAAAAGAACAAAGTGTGCATCCTTAATTGTTTATTTTAAGAAAAACCTCTGGATTAATTCAAATCTATGCAAAATTTGAAACATGATACCAAGACAACAGTTTAATTTTTGACTCAAGAAAAAAATAATTACAATTTATTGCCAAAATGTTTTGTGTTTAAAAAAAAAAAAAAAAAAAAAAAAAAATCTGAAATAAAATAACACAAAAATATTATAAAATAAATGAGTAACAGATATTTTTTTTTTATTATTATTATCATAAATAAAAATATCAAATTTAGATTCCCTTCTTCATAAAGTGAAAATGAATGCCTCTCAAAAAGAAAAGACTGCAACTTTATTTAATAAAAAAAAAAAAGGTGGAGGTGCTCACCAAAATAAAAAAAAGAATAACAATCGAAAATATTTTCACTTAAGAGAAGGAAATGATAATGGAAGAAAGTTAAATTTTATAAAAAATTGATCACCACACGTGTCCACCCTAAATAAAAAAAAAGTTATTTAGGTTTGTTTCATGGAATATAATAATCATTTTATAATTGGTTTTATCCCTTCTTGTATAGAATTTATCATCGGTATACTATAAATGATTAATCACATTTATATTTTGATTATATATCAGAATGAAGTAGAGTTTTTGAAATGCCACAGTCAGAAATCATTTTTTTTTTTTTTTTACAAAAATTTTTTTTTTTTTTTTTTACATATTGCTATAGAATAAGTATTCCAAATTATGAATATCAAGTTTTATAATTGGTCAGTGGGGGAGGTCCCTCTACTGAGTAAATTTCTTGTAAATTGATTTCCCCCAACCAATGGAAGCCAAAAACAAAATATGCTCACACCCCTTGTGCTCTTAAAATGTAAAAAAAAAAAAATAATATTTAAATTCATAATCTGAAGTGCTGAATTGATAGTAATATATGAAAAAGTTTTGAAAAATTAATTGTTGTTTTGCAGTTGTTTGAAAACAGGGCGGATGAACATTGGTTGAGGTGGGAGGAGGGGGGCTTCTGTAGTGGGAGATCAATTTACAAGGAAATTAGATCCTACTATTAATTTTTATTTTTGAAAAAAAAAAAAAAAAAAAATTTTCCTATTTTTGATCTGGAAGGTTTTAATCTATAGTAAAATGAAAAGAAAATTTAATAAAAAATGATTATTTCTAATGACTGATTATTCAAAATAGCACTGAGAATGCTTCTAATCTCTATTGGGAGTGATCCAAAAGTAACGCTTCTTAATTATTATGTTGGCCAGAGACATATCTTGAATGTATAGCAGTTAAGGTTGAACCTTTCTGCCAATAACCCATATTGTTTGTTTCTGTTCCAGATACCAGCAAAATATCAATTTGTCAAAATGGTGTTGGTATGAGTGTACATAAAACAAAAGGAAATCAACATTCCTAGGAGGTCAAAATGCAACAAAATCCATTGGTAATTTTCAGTTATATGACTGCCAGGGGTTTAAAAAAATTGACACCCAGCCACAGAAATCTTTAGTAAAAGGCGAAAGATTTATCTGCAATTCCTGACTACCAGAAACCAAAAGTTTTTTTTTTTTTTTTCCAAAAAATAGCAGCGATAAGGAAAATTAAACCAAATTGACTTTGACATCACTGGGTCAAAGGTCAGCCAACTAGCAATAAACATTTAGAACAAGTTGTAATAAAACTCACCACTCCCAGATAAGAGCAAAAAGTGAAAAAAAAAAAAAAAAAAGGGGTCAATATTAGTAGGGCTTGATATAACCTATGTTTGAACAATGGCTTGATGTGTTTTGTCTTGTTTTTAACACCCCGTGACCCAGGTGATGACAACAACACCGCATATCTTTCGTATTTCCCATTGCTGGACTATTTAGCCGTTCCTTTTCAATGATGTTCACACCAAATTAAGAAGAAATGGACGAAGTTTGAATGATATTATTTTGAAGTGAAAATAATTTTTTCATAAAAAAAACGGTGATTTTTCTCAGAAAATTGGGCATAATTTCTTAATGCTAACCACTGAGTGACATTTTCCACAGCCAAATCGAAGATTAATTGCCAGTGAATAATTCTATGTGCAAATAATAGCTGTCTGGATCCTATAACGTCACCTGAAAAGCTCCAGAAGTTTACTGATTGATCGAAAACTTATTGTGCATAATTCTGTTTTTCACTGTCAGTTTCCATTATTTCATTTTGATGATGTCATTTTCGGACAGCCAAGTCATCAAGGATTCAGGAAAACAGTTTGGCACACATTTGCTTTAAGAACTTTACATTCTATGAGGTGTTTAAAATCTTACTGACGAATGGGATTTTTCGCCAAATATTTCATTTTCACGCCATGTTGCATTTTCCTATATGACAAAAACAAGGCTTTAAAACAGCCATGATATGTGTGTGTGTGTGTGTGTGTGTGTGTGTGTGTATATATAAGGAAGTGATAAAAATTTCTCAGCCGGACACACTTCCCAAAACTTGAACAAATGTCTAAACAACAGATTTTTGATAGGTTAGAATCTCTTAGTTTTCTATACATATAGACAATATGGACATAGAAAAAAAACACTGCATGGTGACTGTCAGTTTATCAACTCAGTGCTATTCCTATGTCTACACTGTCATGTGTGTGTGTGTGTGTGTGTGTGTGTATATGTATTTCAAGATATTAATGGGTTTTAATCCAACATTATTTTTATTACTATAAACAATATTTTAGCAAATAGATGTGTTTAAGTGGAAATCGCCATTTTATTTTCATACAATGAAATTAATGTTGTTGAGGCTCATGCATAAATTAATTTCATCATTTGAAAAAGAGGAAAAAAAATGAAGATGTTCATTGAAACACATGTATCCACGAAAATAATATTTATAGTTTTATATATATATATATTATATATATAAGACAAAAATAAACTCCCAAAATGAGACAAAGATAAAGTGCTCAATAACAAAATACCAGAGCATTATATTTTATGCAGTAATGACTGACAGCACCTGATGCAATAGTGCATAAAAAAAACTGGCAGTTTTGGCCAGTTATATATAAGACAAAAGGCAAACTTTTCTTTATCAATGCATTTCGTCTTCTGATGGACTTTATCAAGGCAGATTTTATTTTACCACATGTATTTATAAAATGAAATAAAAATAAAAATATTATGTTCTCAAAATGTTTAAAATTAAGAAAGCTCATAAATATTCTTCAGGCTTTGAAAATTTTTAAACCTAATGAGATTTTTAATTCTGTTTGTAAATATACGTTGCAAAATAAAATCCTTATATTTGCTTTGATAAAGTCCATCAGAGGACAAAACACATCAGCGAAGAAAAGATTTCCTTTTTTTTTTTATTCATATTTTCTTTTTACAGATATATCTTCCTTTATATCTGAGAATATATATATATATATATATATATATATATATATATATATATATATATTGCATATTCAAATTGTCATGTATAAAACCTATGTTCATCATTTTATTAAGAATTTTTTAAAATACATTTTAAAACAATTTTTAGTGGCATAACTTTTAAAGAGCTGATAACCCTTAACCACTGAACAAACAAACAAAAAATAATTATATGGCTTAAAAATTAGTAAGAAAAATATATTTTTTAAGATTTGATTTTCAAAATCCAAATTCCTTTGTGCTGTATTGAAACATCTTTCATATTCTTTTGTATGACCACTTCTGTCCATTTTGTGATCAAGTGTGCAACTCGAAAATAATAAATTCATCTTTTGTTGACTGACATCTTAAGATAATAGATTGTCCAAATTAATGATTTTCCTTCTTGATACTTCTAACCCACTTCAAGATCATCTGGTCTGTGTTGGGATTTTTTTAGACACTAATATTTTAATCAGTAACCTCCTTTTTTTTCACTAAAAGTAATCTCCACATTTTATCAATTAACAACAAACTAGAAATGAGCTTCCATATTGAAATTAAACATATCTCACAATCCTTTATTTTTTAGGAAGTTAAATTTTTTCTAGACTTATTTTGTTAAACCATTCATTATAAAAATTTTATAAGCAAAAGAATTTTACTATATCTAATGGTATATAAGATCCACCTCCTCTCCCCAAAAAACAATTCTTGAAAAATACCTGCCAGGTTTTATGTATGAAACTGACACTAATGTTTACCCAGGTGGAGTGGACTATCAATATTTCTGCTTCTCCTGATTTACAGCAATAATCGTATAACAGAGAAGAGGAGACGGCTTGTCAAATATGACATGGATCTGATGATGATTAGTAATTTCAGATGCAAATAACTTATTTAAAATCTAAGAAAAATAGTTTGTTTCATCTTAAAGAAATTTCCTAATATATCTTTTTGTCTCTTCTTTGTTTGGCTCCAAAGATTTATATGTTCCCGAAAACACTATTTTTTTTTTCAAAAAAATCATTTCCCAGATAAATATTTATCCTTCAACACTCGGCGCAGAATCTTTCCAGCGGCACTTTTAGGGATTTCACTCACAAATTCCACACCTCCTCGAAGTTTTTTGTGGGGAGCAACTTTATCTGAAAATGAAGAAATAAAGAATGTTATGTTTGGAGAAAAAAAAATAGACAAAAAATAGTGATTGTATTTTATGACTTATCAACCCAAGATGATTTAAAGTCAGAAAAAATTTTTAGATTGTAAGAATTTTTTGAAGATAATGATTTTTACTGATACAAGTCCTATTAATTAATCCATAGCTGGGGGGGATAGGTGGATTTATACCTTTCCCAAGGGTACTTGCATGTAAGTGAATATAATGAACTTGACTGGAATTGAAACTTGGCTCTTTGATTTCCAATTCCAAACCATTATCCATTACACCAACTGCACATCCAAGCTTACAGTACCTGGGATTCCCAAGCAGTCACTCATTTAGTCTGACCAGGAAAGTGGTCATACAAGAACCAGAAGAAATATGGCTCTAAAGAATGTTTGTTTGACTAAAAAAAAAATAGACAAAAATAGTGATTGTTTTTTTTTGACTTATCAACCACAAGATGATTTAAAGTCAGAAAAAAATTTTAGATTTCATTGACATATTTTTTTTTTAAAGAAGATAATGATTTTTTTACTGAGTTTTACAGTCCTATTAATTTTAATCCAGGTCAGGGTGGCTGGGGGGATAGGTGGATTTAACACATTTCCCCATAAAACTTCTTGCTGTAAATACTGATTATGTAAGTGAATATAATGAACCTGACAATGGCTAATTGACTTAAAAATTTTTTGCCCTTTGGCTTTCTTTGATTTACCAATCTCACAAACCATTATCCATTAAATTACAAAAAAAAGAACTAAACAAATGAACACAAAACATCCTTTAAAAAAGGACTCGTAACTGGAAAAACTGAATACCTGGGACTTTTTCACACCCAATCCAGTTCTGCGGAATCAGTCGTTGACAAATGAGCCATTTAAAGTGCCATGCAGATTTAAATTTTTCCCTGACCAGGTTTGACATTACTTAAGCTGTTGGCTTTTAGTGGTCAATAGAACATAGAGCCAGCTATTGGCTCTTACTCTGGCCAGTACATTTGCAAAACATGAAAACTGCCATAGAAGCATGAAAAAATCGATTATTTCCACTATCAATGGGAAGAAACAAAAACACCATGTGCATGTAAATTTGAAGGGAACAATGACCTTTTATAGATAGAAATATTCCAAATTATATTTTTTAAAATCATTGTCATTGAATGATAATGGATTTGTGATCTAACAGTTAACTGCATGGCAAAAGGAAATTGTCCATTCTAAAAGTTTCTTCATCCACTATAAAAAGGTCCAAAAGGACAAGAATCTAAAACCATAGAAAAAAAAAAAAGAAAACAATTATAAAATTAGGATTGTGAAAAAATAGATTTAATGCAGAAAAGTGCTTGCAATAGAGAAATCACTTGCAAACTATTCTTATATTCTGATTCATAACTAATTTGTACTAGCTTAAATTTAGCTGATTAAATATTTTTTGGGTTCTTGTTCATTTTGTCCACAAAGTCTTCAATGTTTTTTATTCTTTGAAGGAATCTAACATTTCATCCTTTTGATTATAAAAATCATTATCTCAAAAAAGACTCAATCCCTTTTTTTTAAATAACCCCCCAAATCAACAAACAAACAGTCCCATTTTTTATTCATTTTGAAATCACCTCTATGTGCTGTATACCTTTTAGGGTGTTGGTGATCATCAAGCAGATTCCTTTACAGCTCTTAAATGTCTTTTTCAAATTTTTTAAACCTTATGCCATGAAAGATACAGGTTACTTGCACCAGCTGGATAAGCCCCTTTCTTCATTAAGTGTCCCAGAAATTTCAACTAAGAATAAGTGTCCATTTGGATTTCTTCATTTTATTTTCAGTCCATTCTATTTTTTATTTGAAATTTCTATTGCCTCAAATCTCTTCATCTTTTATTTTTCACCCACATTTGAGCAAGCATTGGGCTTTTCCTTTCTTCAGTTTTAATAATTTGGCCATTGCATTTTAACACCACAATATATGACCAGTAAAATTTCTCGAACTATTTATCATATAGAATCATCTTTGCTTCAAAAATTATATTTGTAAAAATGGAAAATCCTTGCCTTCTCTGATTCATAATTAATTTGTAGAGTTTATTTCTGGGTTCTTGTCATTTTGTCCACCTCCATTTTTATTCATACCTTTGTGTAGACTCACCCACCCCCATACACACACACCTTTTTTATTCATACCTCTGGTGTATAGAAGTCAAGCAGATTTTGACATCAAATTTTGGAGTCTTATTCCATGAAAGATACAGTACTTCACACCAGCTGGATAAGAGGAGGTAACTCTTTGTTTTAGGCAATTTTTATTTGAAAATCAAGTGGTTAATAATTTGTCACTCACTTTCAATATATTTGGCAATGTCATTCTCTTTCACATTTTTGTCTTTTTTGAGAACAACATATCCTCGTGGCACCTCTCCAGCTAATTCATCAGGAATTCCAATGACGGCACAGTCTTGTACATCAGAATGAGTAAGAATGACAGATTCCAACTCTGCTGGGGGCACCTGCCAGTAATGAAAACAATGAAAATTTATAATTAACTTTCCTTCCTTTTTAATGACATACAGATCAGATACAAAAGTCAAAGTTTATTCAGTTAATAAAATGTTTTATAAACAAAACAAAAATCAAGTGGTTGTTATAATCTTCAATGACAGAAATGAAAAATAGATTTTTATACAGGAAAGTGCTTGCAGCCAAAAGATCCTTAACAAGCTCATCTCATATTAGAGAGTGTACTGAGTACTCATTTAAAGTGGCCCTGGGCTAGAATAATTTTAGTGGAGTCAATATCCAGCTACCTGACATAGAGGAAAATGCTTAGCAAGCTAGTTTCATATTAGAGACTGTATTGGGTACTCCATTAAAATGACCGAAGGCTAAAAGTTTTGTGTTAATTCCTGGTCATCTACTGTAGAAAAATGCTTTGTAAGTTGGTCATTTTTTTAAAAAAAAAAAAAAAAAAAAAAAGAAAAAAAAGTCCTCTTATTTGATCCCTGGTTGGGACGACCTGTATGAAAACTCATAAAATTAATATAACCCAAAACAAGGGAATTAAAACTAATTACTTTTCATTGATGTGCAGGTGGTGCAGTTTGAAGCTGACAATGAGAAATAGAAATCAGAGTGCCAAGTTCAAATTTCAGTTAAGTTTATTACATTCACTATGTTCACCTTAAATTTGTAATTTTTGATGATGTTTTTCCATACTTATTACTTCCTTGCCAGTGTTGGCCAAGCTTATTTTATTACTAGCTTTACTTTATTTTATTGTAGCACATTAACTGCTAGCACCAACTGCACAAAATTGGAAATAAAGCCAAAGGTTACAAATAGAATTTCTATATTTCAAGAGCATATATTTCATATAGAAATATAATTTTGTGATAGAAAATCTTAAAATCTGAATCATGTAATTAAGATTTTCCTGATATTTTGAACTAAATTGCATTGTTAAGATTTTTAGAAATATTCCTTATTCTTATTTTTGACAAGTAGAAATTACTTCATATTTTATTCTTTGTTTTCACCTGATAGTAAAACACAGAATAGTACAGATTTGTTCAGAGATGTGTGTCTGGATCTTCATTGTTTCAGCCATTGTACTCACCAGCCTTCTTTTAAGTGTCTGTTGTTATTGTTGTTGTTGGTGGTAACCTTCCAGGAATTTCAAAGCAAACCTTTTATTTCATTCACAGGAGGGAATTGTTGTCATTCCACTGTCAATGCTTATATCAGTTAATTAGTCCTTCTGATGTCACTTATCTCTTCCGTACAAAACACGGTTCCAAAATTAAATAAGTGATTTCTGGAACCTGATTAGATATAACAAGTCATGTGATGTGCTCTCTATGACATCCATGCAGCTGAACTTCAAATGACCTGGAAACAGGTCAGATTTTGGGTTACTTAGTACATTACTGCGTGGAACTCACCAACTTGCCATAAACCATAAAAACTGAATTTATTTCCTTTATTCTGATTGACAAAAAGCATAAATTAAAAACATGATAAATTATGCTATTTTAGTGCACATGTACCAAAATACTTTTAAAATTTTAATAAACACTCATGGTACTAAACCATATAAGGTCTTGGATTTTGGTACATTCCCCCTCCTAGAACAAGTGAAATGAACTGACTGTATCAAAGGCCAAATAAAGGTAATAATGCATATATGGTGAGACTGAAAGATAATTCTCTACAATGAGCTTCTTCCAGAGAAGCAAATGATTGATTTAAACAAGTACTGTTCACAATTAAACAAACTAAAAAGGTACCATATTTTCTTGTACATAATATGAGAAATTTGGAATGAAAATTAAAATGGTAAAAACGGGGATTGTATTATACACGTTTTCAGAAATTTTTCTCAGCTTAAAAATGCCTATTATTTGAAACAGCAAGATTGCAAATCCACTCAGTTAGCCCAATAGATAATAAAGCACAAAGTAGGGCAGGGTTTGATAACAATTGTTTACAAGAATAAGAGTTGATGGGTTCACTTATCTAGTTCACACTCCTCCCTGGTCTTTTGTACAGGAGTAGAGGCTTATCCTTTGTTTTCTGTTTAAGATTGACTTTCCAGTCCCTTCTCATTCTCTTTCACTTCCAGTAACCTCTTTTGGCATTATTACTTTGCTTGGGGCGAATTGATCAAAAAATATTTGATATGTCAGAAATATTTGTTTTCTGGGAATCAGAGTAATTGAAGGTTTTTTTTTATGTCAAAGGCAGGAAATTCACTGAATTTGATCAAAAAAATTAACTAAGGGAATACACAAGAACTGCCATGTTTTGACAACATTAGTGTTTCAAGAAAGGCCTAACTATTGTATTTTTTTTAGTCTTTTCCACTTGAAATATGGGGTAATAATTCCTATGCTCTGAGGTGGTTGTTGTTTCATATTCCTCCATTTTTTGATACAAAGTATCCAGTTTAAAAACTTCAAACAATTCAAGAAAAATAAAACAATAAAACAGATATGTAAACAACACTGACACAATTATATCACTATATAAAAAGTGTACATTGGTATGTGTAATTTTAAATAAAAAAATATTACAATAATTTATGCAGATATGACCGAGATTTAAATTGATTAATATGGTGTAACTTTAAAAAAAAAAAATAAAAATAACATAGGGATGGTTGTACTGCAGGGTCATATTATACTCAAGGATTGTAATGTATTTTGTTTTTAGCTTCAGAAACACAGGGTTGTATTATACACAAGAAAATATGTCAGGAATCAATGAAAAATATTTGAAATCAAGAGAAATCACATAATATCAATGAGGATAACACTTGATTACATGTTTCTTGACCAGACCATAAGTATTATAACTTTGGTTGTTAGGTTTTCACTCATCCACTTTATTCAACAGCAGATATTTCAGTTTCCAATTATCACCAATTTTGATGTAACCAATAAAATTTGTTTGCAAATAAAAAATAACCTTTTGAAATTCTGGTAGCATTAAAATAAATTACTTAAAATAAATAAGAAAAATCATGCAGAAAATATATTTAAATCAGGAAACAAATTAAAATTAACTGGTTTACTTGTAAAAAAGAGGAATAATTCCTATAGTTTAACATTTATCAAATCTTCCACAAGCCACATTTGTCAGAATTTAAAAATAATTTTTTTTAAAATCAATTTAAAAGTGAAGTCCTGTTCATAATATAGTCACAAGGTGATCACTGACTTTTTAGAGAATTTTTGAATTTAGTTGTTATTTTCAAATATCAAATTTTAAACTCTGCTTACATCATTGATACCTGCATATTTTTTCATTTTCTGAATTTTTTAAATTCCTTTTTCTGAAGCATATTCACAAACATTAGGAAATAATATTTATTTATCTTAAATGAAGAACAGGTAGATATATACTTTAATTTATATACATTTATTTTCATTCTTTAATTAAAAATGTATATATCCATTTGTTCTTTAACAAAAAAAGAAAATTGTCCATTTTCGTCTACAGAACAACTAGGTTTCGATAACTCTGTAAAAAATCAGGGATGGATTTTACACTACCAATATTATGATAAAATGATAACAAATCAATATTTTTTTCAATTCTGTCAAATATCATTGCTTGAGAAAGGTCTAATGAAGGCTAATCTACAAAATTTATTTCCAAAAAGAATTTTCCCCATTACTTACAAGTGGACTAGTCCAGCTGACCCCAACCACTAGACCATTTGATACCAGGCTGCACAAAAAGAATAAAATCTTTTTTTTCTATTTTATTGATTAGCTCAGTCTAGTTTATTGTGTTTTGTTATGTGTATGATCAGCATCATCACCCCACCTTGAAAAAACTGTTTTGAATGACAACAGTCACAAAATGATTGGGGTCTACTGCACTAGTCTACTTAACTAGTGCCTCAATCAGATATTAATGAGAGAAAGAACTAATTAAAAATATTAATTAAAACCTATAAATGAATGATGCAATCAGAACCAGTAAGAATCGACTGCTGGTTTAACTGATCAAGGAAATCCATTCTATCTAAAATTCTTTGAATTCTCCGTCTAGCCTGCCTAACCAGGAGCTGACATGATTAATTGTTCCGTGGATAAAATATCAGTTGCTCAATTTAATAAAGATATCTTTATTTTGTACTATTCAGCCAGTTCTATATAGAATTATAGGAAGGCTCAAATTTTGTATTTTGGGCCATTTGTCAACATTAGGGGCATTTGATTTTCAAATAATGGAAGTATCTTAGTGTTATGGTGAAACACACCTATTCTATAGTTAGACTCTCCCACCTAATATAAGTAGGAGTAGTAATAGAAACAATGGTGGGTCGATGTCAGTCGATGTCAGACAACATTTAGTCAAATATAAAAATATCAGCGACCACAAGATTACTCTGCGTAATACCTATTATATCAAGTTCCTGGTGTTTTGTACGTTGAACCTATTTTAGGACCGATTTAGTACAAATACAAGCCTCCACTGCAAAATCACTCCACAACAACTTTTGGCGACGAGGGATTCCAACTCATATGGTAGAAGAAGAAAAAATTCGCTCGCCACAATAACTTTGGCGACAAAATCTCGGATTCAAAAAAAAAAAAAAAAAAAACTTGGCAAAGTTTTTCACAATCCAAGACGTCAACTTAGTGATGAAAAAATCTGTCGTATTCTCAACTGAGAAAAGAAATTTTTTTTTCTCCCAATAATACAGTTTGCTCAAAGAGGTCACGTATTGCAAATTCGTAGGACCCCCCCCCACACACACACACACACACTCTACAGTATTTACGCATTGTGTAAACTTTTTGCGAAGATGGAGGAATGCAAAAATACATTCCGGGAATTCTTGAAGTTCCAGTTGGAACAACAGATGACAATATTAGAGCAACAAAAACATTCCAGATGCAGCTACAGGAGGAAACTTTCAATAGACAAATGCAATTCCAACAAAAAAAAAAATGAACAGATGCATAGGGAGTTTCAAAACAAAATTCTGGAAATAACTGAGAAGAGGAAAGAGAAAAATCTACAAAATGATTCTTTCCCAGAGAATACAATATGGAATTCAATTGAAATATTCACGTACAGTCCAGATGAAGAGATAACTGTTGAGCAGTATTATAAAAAATATACGGACATGTATAACAAGGACTGCCACTCGTGGTCTGAAAGAAAGATGGTTAGGCTTCTTTTAAGCAAATTAGGAACTGCTGAACATAACAAATTGGTAAACTACATTTTACTGATAAAAACTAGCGAGTTGACATTTACCAAGGCGGTAAATATATTAAGTGAATTATTTAGTAAAAAGACATGTCTGTTTCACAAGAGGTGGAAATGTTTGAATCTGATGAAAGATGACGAACAAGACTATATAACGTACGCAGCCAATGTGAATAAGCATTGTGAAGAATTCAAGCTGGCAGAGTTAAGCGCAGACAATTTTAAGTGCTTGGTGTTTGTTCAGGGGCTGGTATTGGAAAGAGACGCAGAGTTGAGAAAATTAATACTGGCAAAATTGGAAATCAATCCAAGTATTACGGTGCAGAGGTTCGCAGAGGAAAGATTAAAAAAAGATAGAACTGTCTGGCGTTTCACATGTAAGGAAAATACACTACAAAGAAGAAAGTCAGTCTACAAAAAAGAATTCTAAAATTGCAGATTACCAAGCAAAAAGTGAAATACCAGAGAAAAATAAACAAAAACTGCCGAAGCCATGTTTTGCTTGTGGTGAACTACACTGGTACAGATATTGCGATTTTAGGAATAAAAAAATGTTTCAACTGTAAAAGAGTGGGTCATAAAAGCACGCATTGCAGGTCAAAAAATAAAGACAATAAAATAAGAAAATTAAAGTCCAACAAGGTAAAAGATGGAATAACCAGAAAATTTGTTACCGTCGAAATAAGTAATAAAAATATAAAAATGCAACTTGACACCGGCTCAGATCTATCTATCATAAATTTGAATACGTGGGAGAAGTTGGGGAAACCAACTTTAATGAAGACAAAGAAAATTGCAAGGTCAGTGACGGGAGAAAAAATACAATTTATTGGGGAATTTGTTACAAACGTCACATTAAATAAAAAACGCGAAAAGCTAAACTGTTTGTCATAGAAAATACCACGAACTTACTTGGTACGAATTGGATAACAGAATTCCAATTATGGGATCTACCGATAAATTACTGTTACAAGGTAGAAAGTTTAAACACCGAAGCCCAAAAATTAGTAAAGAAACTTAAGGAAACATTTCCTACTGTTTTTTCTCCAGGGTTGGGAACGTGTGCCAAGATGGAGGCAAAATTCCAGCTAAAAGAAAACGCTCAGGCGGTATTCAAAAAGGAAAGGAATGTGCTGTTTTCCTCAATTGAACAGATAGATAAAGAATTGGACAGATTAGAGAAAACCAGTGTACTTGAAAAAGTTGAGTATAGTGAATGGGCAACACCGACAGTATACGTGAAAAAAAAAACCCAAAATGTAAAGATGAAGCCAACACCGAGAAAAACTGAGGAGCGAGTTACCCGTAGCCAAGGACATGAAGTATTATTAAATGATTGAAGTCAACTGAAGTCACCACAGAAAACATTAAGAAGCACAAGATCAACAAAAGGGAAGCTAGAGGCTGAACAAATAGAACCACAAGAAGAACCTACAGAATAAATCATTCTGGGAGATTGGAAAAATAGGAAAGCGGATTGGCAATATGATGTACTTGATGAAAGGCAAAAAATTCACGTGAAGAAATTAATCAGATCAGACGACGCTCTTCAAATATGGTTGACAGCGGTCCCGCAGAAAAAACGCTGATGGAGGTGATTTTCCATACGTTTGATCTAACAACGCCTGCAATGATTTTACCTGAGGTATGCTGATCCAGGAGAAAAAGAAAGGCAACTGATCATTTAAAAGTGGATCCAAAACGTAGGAGATACGCTACGATGTTGCTAAAAAAAATGAAGTTTTTTTTTTGTTTTTTCTTCATATTTCCTGTAAAAAATAAATAAAGAAAACTGTTTATTCCTACAGAGTACAGTTTTAGGAGGAGGGTGTTATGGTGAAACACACCTATAGTTAATAGACTCTCCCACCTAATAGAAGTAGGAGTAGTAATAGAAACAACTGTGGGTCGATGTCAGTCGATGTCGGATGACAGTCGAATACAAAAGTATCAGCGACCACAACAAGATTACTCTGCATAATACCTATTATATCAAGTTCCTAACGTTTTGTACATCGAACCTATTTTAGGACTGATTTAGTACAAATACAAGCCTCCACTGCGAAATCACTCCACAACACTTACGAACTTGAAACAAAATAAAAGACAGCAACCATATATTAATGTCAAGATAAAGGAAAATTACCTATTTTATTTACTTCATGTGACCTCCATAAGAAAGACTTTGTTAAGAAAGACTATGAATGAATGAACATACAAATACTATTCACTATATTACAGCATTATATTGGTAATGGGATAATACTACTCAGCCTCTTAAATGTGCTAGCTATTCATATCTCCTTATAATAAACAAAAGTTATAGAACACTAACCAGTCATTGAATCTTTATGGATTGTGTTCAGAAATCAAAGATATTCCTTTTCATTTAAAGGAACAAGAGGTCAAATCTCACTAACATGGAGACACAATATACTAAACAATTTGTGAGCTGTTCAACCACTACTATCTATCACAAACATGGGAATAAATAGTTGTGGTCCTGCAGAAGTTCATATGTGTCTTTACAGAATACAAACACAAGCTAAGTAGGCATAGTGGAATAATGCATAGCAGCTCACAATTGAGGAATCGGAGAGCTAAGTCCAAATTTTAGTCGAGTTCATTACATTCACTTACATGCTAATACACTTGGGAAAGATAAGAATCCATCTCTTCTCCCCCCCCCCAGCTAAAAGTAAATTAGCAGAACAGACTGGGTCCTATAGCCATGGTTGGCAACCAGTCTAATATGAAAACTGAATTCTGACCAGCCTGGAGGGGGTTTGGGCTCCATTAGGCTAGCTTGCTCAAGAAACAATACACTTGATGCAACAGCTGCAGTATACACAGTGTCCCTACAACTCTAATGGGTTACAGGACCCATTGTCATTTGTCAACAAGTTTCACATTGAAATTCCAAATTTACCATTCCACTCCAACTCTTATACAATGCTAAACACAAAAGTGTAGTGTCTAACTTTTTGAATCAGCAGGAATAAAAGTACCTTGAATTTAATTGATTGATTTTGTTTCATGGTATATCAACTTCTATGAGTGATTTAATGTTGAAATCTAAATATTTCAGAACAATTTTATACCTTCAACTAAATATATTTTTAATGCAATTGTATGCCTTCAACAACAAATAAAATGTATTGCTAGTCATTTTTTTTATATAAAATATATTGTTGGTATTTTACTATAAGAATGAATTTTTTTTTTTTTTTTACTTTCATAGTGCTTTATTTTTGTTTGGAAGTTTACTATTTGCCCATAGCTGAGATCTAACAGGTGCTACCAGACTGGGTCAGGGAGATCCTGGGAACAACAGCAATTAAGAAGTGTTTCCAAGCTACACAAAAGCTTCAATCACTTGATCAGAGGCCTTGCTGCTGGATGTAGTTTATTATCATACCCAGGACTAAAAGTAGCTTGAAACTAAATAAAAGAACTCTTTAGGATTTAAAGGATTAAAATGTATGGCTGATAATTTACCTGGAAACCTTTATATTTGATGAGTTCCTTCAATCGTTCTGTGATGTAGAAGTAACCATTTTCATCATAATGGGCAATATCACCTGAAAAAAAAAAAAAATATATGCCTACACATACATGTAGAGAGATGTGTGTATGTTTGTATTGTATACACACTGTACATACAAGCCAATAACAAACATTTGCAAAAATGTAAATAGTATAAATGTTATATTCTGTGCTAATAGGAATATGAAATGGACAAACAAACATGGTGGATAAATAGTAACAGGTTTATTGTAAAAACCTGTACAACAAGCAAGGAAGTAATAGTTATGCACACGGTAGTCACAAGTCAGTACAGTTGTGTGCGTGGAAGGCCACCAGTTCTGCTAGATCCCGCTGTCCTAACAGATACTTATAGGTAGTTACCACCTATAGTGCCGCTACTCATGGGAGGGTGGCAGGTTATTTCATTACATTAATAAACAAACCAAATGTATCAGAATGTATCAAAAGTATTTTGTTAAGGATTCTTTTATTTATTTTTTTTTTCTGTTCAATATCATTTTCCTGGTGCATATTCAAATATAAATTGTTCAATGTCTTTTGTACTTTCAGCTCTCATAAATCATTGTCAGAGAGTTTTTATTTTTGCTGCTGTGTCAATTTCATTGTTTTTCAAATATTATATCTTTGTCATTAATGCCTGCCTCTGCGAATGAAAACAACATGGGCTTTATAGTCAGTCAAAGCCTCAGGAACGGCTGCTGTGAAAACCGCATAAAAATTTTATGATTAGTCAGAAAAGATGTATTTTGTATGGTATTCTGGAAGTGGGTGCATGGAGCAGGACAAAATTGAGGTCTGTTTTTGTCATATGAACCGTGGATGTCAAAATGAACACTTCCATTTGAGTTAAAGAATTGGAATTCCAACAAGGTACAACAAAATGACTGACCAGAAAGACTAGGCCAATCACTATAAGCTGAAGTTTCCCTCTGTGGGACTTCAACTTCATGAATTTAAATATAGTACTAGACTGGCAGTTATGTCTCATCAGTTTAATATGGAAATCGTTAAATGTAACTAAGTTCTATTCTAATAATTTCTTCTCTTGCACTTTTCACATATAGAACTTTCTTCCAGCTTCTTGCTTCCTGTTAAATACAATCTTCAAAAGTTTAAATGCAATGTCAATTACCATGTTTTCCTTGAATCATGTTCTTTTTATTGTCCTTTCTTCTCAGTAACACTTTCTCAGCTTCTTTTATTGTCTTTTATCCTCGGTAACCCATTCTGTTATTAAACATTATAACAGGAACAGAGTTATCTTCCCTCTACTTTACACTCCCACATTCTACCAGCTAATCAGAAGCCAGCTTTTGTTAGTGCCAAAAACACCAATCTTAAACTCTTCTCTTTTGCATCATGATGCCATTAAAGAAAGATGTGTTGAATGACTCTGGAGCCATCTCTTGCAGATGTAAAGTTAACATCATGAATCAAGCTATGCAGACTCTTCCTTTAAGATAAGTTTGGCTCCGCACGCACAACTAAAAGTTTGTGATCACCTCTTTTTCTTCTTGTATGGCATTTATAAATCTATTAATTACCCTAGTGTTTATTTTTTTCACCTGTTAAACTTCTACCATTTGTGGGAATCAATTCATTTGCACATGAAAATACAACTGCGTGTTAATGGCTTTATTGCCTTGCTTGGCATGAAATGATTAAGAAAAATATTAAAGAAAATAAAAATAAAAAAACCTTCTGAAATAGATTAGGTGTATTTATGTAAAAACAAATTCTTTTCCATTTAAAAATGTTTTAGTGTTTTAAAAATGAATTATTTTAAATGAAAATGATTGTACATTACTGATAATGTTGTGCCTCACCATATATATTATATACACACACACACGCTTTTGATTAGTATTTGACATGAATGGGCATGACATGTACTGCAACTTTTATCAATCAGCCCCCAACATGGTGAGTTATGTGGGAACATGCTTCAAACAATTACTTTGTTCTACTTTATAGACTTTGTTTATTTACCACTGGGATAATTCCTGTGATATCTAGAAATAGTACAAATGCAAGATCCTTTTTAATTTCATACGGCAAAATTCAGAATTGTCAATGAAATAAACATTAAATTTCTTAAAATTCGAAACAAAGAATGACAATCTTTAATTCATTTCTCTTTGAACCTTGGACAGAAAGCAATATTTTTTTTTAAATAAAATTTGTTTCTATACTGACCTGTGTGCAACCAACCATCTTTTATCATTTCAGCAGTAGCCTCTGGTTTGTTTAAGTAGCCCTTCATTACTTGCGGTCCTCGAATACACAACTCCCCTGATTCCATCGGTCCTAATATTTGACCAGTTTTTGTGTCAACTATCTATAGGAAAAAAAAAAAGAAAAGAAAAAGTAAAAGAAGGAGTCTTATAAATAAATAACAAATTTTTTAAAAAATATTTCTTTTATCACATAACAAAGTGATATTATTTATTAGGCTGCATGAAAAGTAACTTCTTGAGAGTTGTGAATGTTTCTTGAAGTTCATATAATACCATCTCCATATATAAAATCTTCCAATGATCCTATCTCTTCTGAAAGTTTTTGAATATGGTGGTCAGATATCTTGTATTTTAAAGTACCATAATCTGCGACCAAGAACCATTTATATTTCATGGTGTTATACTCTGCTTCCAATTGGATTTCCGATTCACTCCATAGCAAAACCTGTTGGTCAGATATGAATGCTACAAAAGCAAAATTAAAAACAAAATAGTCACTCTCTACACAGTGGCTCTGAGCACTGCATTCTGCTCACAAGACAAATCTGCAAAAATATACGATAAGCTCATTTATGTGACTCATTATGAAAATCATCCAATGGAGCTCACATTCATTTGCACCTGATTCATAGGCACTGATGATGAGTAAAGGTGTCTAAAAAAAGTGAAAATACTTTTGATACACCTTAATAATAATAATAATAATATTGTGGAGTCCTATATAGCCTACATGTAATGTGTTGGATTATCATCCTCTGATGATAATCACAGGTGGCAAGATATTGAATTACACATCCCCCTTGATGATAATCACAGGCAGTGTGAGATTTGAAAATTTTTTCCTCTTTCCTTTTTGACTTTAGCAGCGACAAGATGTTCCATTGCATCTTAGTGGCTTGCTGGGGGTAAAATGATTAAAAAGAAAAACAATTACTCTCCCTCATAGATATGTTAAAACAATAAGTCTGTAAACTCTTCTACATTTTTGATCCACTATGTAGAAAAAAGATTTTTAGTATTGTTCTTTACAACCACATTTCTGTTTCTTCTAGATTTTTCCTCATCCTCAGGAGAATTGTCTAACATTCATTGCCATACAAGAGGCTGGATATCACATAGCAATCCAGCACTCTTTTCTTTGTTTCTAATGAAATTTTTACATTTCTCAGCACCTTGCTTAGCTTTTAGAATGCCTCCTTCAATGCATGTTTAGATCTTGGTGTTGTATTTTCCATTCTCTATTAAAACATTTCTCAGATCAAATTAAAATTCAGTAGGGAATTTTTTTTTTTTTTTTTTTTTAAATAATTCACTCCAAGCAAGGCCATTAAGACTCAAAGGGCTAGTGGGAGTGAAAGAGTGTGAAGAGGCTTTAGGAGAAGGAACCAGAAACTCAATCCTAAACAGGAAACAAGGGATAAACCTCTACTCCTGTTCAAAAGACTAGGCAGGAGTGAGAACCAGATGATAGGTGAACCTATTTAATCCTATTACCTGATCAAGTACCATTTTACTGAGATCAAAGAAAAGAGGAGGAAGCCTACTTTCTAAAAAAAGCAAGTAAAGACTTACTTTACTCTCTGTATTTCCAATGAGAGTTCCAACTGAACTGTACTTTACTGGTGGTAAATCTAAAAGAACAACTGGACTTGTTTCTGTTAACCCATAACCTGGAAAGAAAGAGTAAAATCATATTATAATTCTGCTAGTTCATTAGTTATTTAGCATGTACATTACACAATGCCATTACCACAGATAAATAATGAACTACTCCATTGTAATTACAAGGAAAGACAGAAGAAAAAAAATATATCAGAGATGCTGTTTAGTTTTAGTGAAAAGAAAGAAAGAAAAGACAGAAGAGGCAATAATGCTTTAATACTTTTAACCTCTGTTTCAGTGAAATGGAAAATTTTGTCAATTTCAAATCTTTTCATTTCTACCCTCTTCTTTAAATAATGACCTGCATTCATATTTATGATTGTTATTGAAATATTTTGTTAAAGTTGTTAAGCTCAAATATTTAATGATGCAACAGTAGAATTTCAACAGGTATTTTATTGTTCTGGAATTCACAAAGAGCTTTTTCTATGTGCTGTGGTCCCTTCAGAACATTGCCAATTATGTCCTTTGTAGCTCTTAATAAATTTTGTAATCTCTCTTAAACCTTGCTCCACCGTCAATTACTCAAGCTTGCTAGATAGTTGTTGTTTCATTCTGCTCTTTTTTCTTTTAATCTGTCTTGTGAATATCAAATTTTCCAAGCCTCCTTTCTTCATTATGTGTCCTAGAAATTTCAACTCTTTCTGATTCTAAATGTAAATTCTTTTTTTTTTGCATTTTCTCTAAAACTTCATCTTTGCTCATATGTTTGGTCGATGGTATTATCAGCATCCTTTTGTAGAACTACATTACTGTTGCTTCAAGTCTCTCCTTAATCTGTGAGGAGATTATCCATCATTCACTGACATAGGAGGACTGATATTACCTAGCAGTTCAGTACTCTTTTCTTGGTTTCTAATGAATTCATTAAATAATGAAATGAAATCATTAACTTCAAATTATGATTCATCAGAAAAATCAAATAAGAAAACCATGAAATTTTCACTAGTAATGTAGTAAAAATATAGAAAAAATACCTGTTTGCAAGTTGAGTATTCTTAAATTATCCAATTGAAACCCTCTACACAATTTTCTATAATCTATTTATCAATTCCCATCTATTATAATCTCTATTTGCATATGGATTCAACAAGTACGTGGTGAGACAGGTAATCTTCAGAAAATCCTCTAGCTTGGGGATTAAAGTTTTGGTTTGTTAATTTAGTGACATGGTGACTGTGAATTCAATCCCTGGGCCGGGCAGTGTGTAGATGGACTCAATGGAAATGGGGCGAGTAATAATTGAGCAGTACTAAAAATAAGATATCCCTAGGCATGGTCAGTGGAGTGAGAACAATCTACTGCCATAGATTAAATAAAGAGTTCAGTTTAAATTTTGCTGAAGTTTACCCGAGATCAACAAGCACCAGAGGTTACAAGGGCCAGAATGTTGTATTAACAACAATAAAGATGAGGACAATGTGTAAATAATGTAAATAATGATAACTCTTCATTCCAGGAAGCGGACTATTTAAAGGACATCAACTTGAAGGTTACCAGATTGAACTACAAAAGTATAAAAAATGGCTACATTTCAACACCCAGAACTTGTAAATTTTGAATTGAGAGTTTTTTGGGTTTTTTTAAATCAGCCCCCAACATGGTGAGTTATGTGGGAACATGCTTCAAACAATTACTTTTTTTTAAATCATTGGCCAAAATTAGCCCAGTCTATTTTCAAAATTAGTGCCAAAAGTTGCAAGTATCAAAATTCAAAATTTAGTAGCACCAGGATGGTTTACTATAATGTGCATGATATGGTAGGTATCAGCCATGAAGGTTAGAACCGGTACATGTAAGGAATAGAGAACACTTTCCAAGGAAATAGCAATAACAGCTGCAAGAGGTTTGCAACATTTCTTCTGTCAGAAAGGTGTCATAGGGTAGAAAATAGTTCATCATCCACAAGGATGCAGATAAGCTCATTTTTCTTTCTTCTTTTCTCAGACACTAAAACTTTCTTTCTTTCTTTCTTTCTGTACATAGAACTTGTGTGGGTGTGGGGGTATACAGAAGCAGGGGTTTGTTCACGATTGTATGAAGGAATGGGAGATTTCAAATTATCCTGAGTGCAAAGAGGATAATAAAAATGGTCAGCTTTTGTTTTTGTAACACAAAAATAATTTATCCTGGAAAAAATCTCAGGCATGCAGTGCGTACACTGCAGATATGTACACTTCACCAGGTAAGAGGTCAAGATTTCAATCACAGCTGGTTTAGAGTGAAGACAAAATGATTTCTTCATACTATGACTGTGAGAAGATAAGTGTTCCCCTTCCATCTGAGCCATGTTATACAAAATTACTGGCTATACTGAGTTTTGAAAACTCTTCAAATTATTGTAAAAGTATCATTGATTATAAACCTAGTGATGATGTTTCAGACAATGTATTCACTACTTAAATTTCCTTGCTGCTTTAAAAAGAGAACTTGTCAATGAAATTGGCTGCTTATTACTTTGGCCCAATTAAGGAATCCATGCTGATTATCAGGAATTAAGAAATCCTTCTGTTGTACAAAAATTGCCTTCTAAGAGGAAACTGGACTAAAATAATAATTTTTATGAAACTCTTCAACAACAGGATTTACACTGCTTTTCATTTCCTTTTTTTGTTGACAAATTTTCACCACTTAACCATCCACAGACTTAAAGTATAAATTTTACATATGCCATCATTTTTGCTGTCATATGTACACAAGTATTGTGATAAAAAGCAAAAATAAGAAGATAGTATAAAACTAGTAGTAAATAAGATTTGTATTAAAGAATAACAATAAAAGACAAATTAAAACTCATGAGAAAATAATCAAGGTTTTGATAAAAAAGCCAGATTAATAAGACAGTAAAACTCAACTGAAAAAAAAAATAGTCAATTCTGTTTCTGTTTGAACAAATAATACTTTATATACTTAACATTTATCTAATGTCAAAAGAAACATTATCAACTTGAAAGATACTCAAGGTTTGTCTACCTGAAGTGGATGACATCTCCATAGATAGAGTACTTATCATTGTTGCCCAAACAACACATTCAAAAACACAAACTAATTCATTGCCAACACTTGATAAACAAGATCTAATGATATTTCTTATCAACAACCTATTTCAAATACATTTAACCTTGCATTTATTCCAACAAACCTGAACAAGTTTATTGAGATTAAAGGGGGTAGACAAATTCAGTAATTATTTATGCAACTCATAATATTATGGATCTATACCATGTCCCTTTAGGACGTAGGTTATCATGGCTCTCCAAAATTTCCTCTCTTTTGTAGCTTGAAGCAAAATGTCTGCTTCCTTACTATGCCCCCCTCCCAGTTACTCTGCTGCTATTCATTTGTAAAAGTTTGTTAAGTAGGTTATGAGCTGTTTTGCCTTTGATATATCCTGTGCATATCAAATTCTCTAAGTCCTCTTTCTTCATTATTTGCCCTAGAAATTTTGAATATCTCTTTCTGATTCTAAGTAAAAGTTTCATTTTTGTCTCCATTGTCCTTAAAACTTACTTGTTAGTCACGGTATTCTTCTGTAGAACCACATTTCTGTTGAATCAAGTATTTTTTCTTCTGCAAGGAAATTGTCTAGTATTCACTGCAATGTTGGGAGATTGATATTACATAGTATTTCAGCACTCTTCTCTTTGTTTCTGTTGAATTTTTCTTGCTTTTTTTTTTTTTAAATAATTTACTTAGTGCTTGGAAGGCATCTTTTGCTATTGCAATGTACCTTCAGATTTGTTGCATTTTCATCAGCTTTTAAAACACTTCACAGATATTTAAATTTATGTACTTGCTTGGTTTTTTTTTTTTTACATCTCCAGTTTGTAGATGGCATCTTTGTATATGAACATCTCTTGTGTATGAACATACCTGGTCTTTTTAGAATTGACAGTCCTTTCTTCTTGCTTTCCTTTACATTTTTTTCTCTTTTTTAAAATCAGTATCACCCCATGCAAGGCAATAAAGCCACTAAGACACAAGGAGTTACAGAATGTAGAAGAATTAGGAACAGAAATATCAACAATGAGTGGGAAGAGAAAAGAGTAATGAAGAAGACAGTAGATAGTGATCGATTGATATTGCATTTAAATTTTTGCAAATTAAAGTTGGTTGGAAAGCATGGAGCTGAAACTGAGTTCCACATGCAAGAAGTGTGAGAAAAATTGTTAGCATAGAACTTATGACTACATGTAGCCAGCTCAACTGTAAATGGATGAGATCTTGACGCAAGTCTAGTACTGCCCTTAAATTAAAAAAAAAGTTTACATACCATAGCAAAGAGCTCATCTGAACAATTACCATGAAAATATTTATAGAAAAGGCACAGGGAGGCAAAATTGTGGTGGTGAGAAAGTGACTGAACCTGAGCCACCAGATCAGGACCAATAATATTGTTGATTCTTCTTTGAATTTTATCAAAGAGCTCAAGGTAAATAGCAGGGGCACTGGACCATATGTGGCAGCAATATTCTAAGCTTGGATGAATGGTAGACTTACAGATATATAAGATGGATTCTGGAGAAAAAAAATTGTCTGGCATGACACAATGAACAAACTTTCTTAGCAGTTGACCTAGCATTGGATTCAATATAGTCTTTCCACTTAATATCAGCTGAGAACATTAGCCAGAGAAGGTCAAATGAATCACTCTCCTGAAGGTTAGTATCAGCCATGCTGATGGAAGGCAAAGAGGGGTCTCTCAAATGATTAATGCAGAGAAGTTTAGTTTTGGAGGTGTTGAATTAATGAGCCATCTTTTGCCCCAATTAACAACGGACTTGAGGTAATTTTGGCTGCCATTTTGAACTTGTCGGCCTGATCAGCCTTACTTCTATGTGTTGAGTCCTTCAGGTCATAAGCGATCATTGCTCTCTACAACTTTCTATCTCTTAGCTCTTTTCTCCTTCTGCTAAGGCCCCTACCCCTCTATCCATCCATCCATTCACATATCCTGATCAGGTAAGTGGCTTACAGCCTTCCTCTATCTCTCTTGCCTTCAATATGCCCCATGAGGTTTCAGCTTTTCAATCCCACCTTCCTCATTATGTGTCCAAAGAATTTCAGTTCTCTCTTCCTGATTCTGAGTACAAGTTTTCTTTCTGTTGCCATTTTCTTTAAGACTTCCTTATTGCTTACTTGCTCCAGCCTTAGAATTTGCAATATCCTTTTGCAGAACTACATTTTCGATGCTTCCAGTTTTTTTCCTCATCTGTGGGCAAATTGTCCAACATTCGCTGACATATAAGAGGATCAATATCACATAGCAATCCAGCACTCTTTTCTTTGTTTCTAATCAAATTTTTTTCTCATATCTCAGCATCTTGTTGAGCATTTAAAATTCTTCTTTCCCTCATCCAATACATGTTTGAATTTTGATGTCACATTTTTTATCCTTTGCTTCCCAGATATTTTAATGCTTCATGTTTATATCTCCATTTTGTAACTCACATCTTGGGCTTTTTCTCTTGCTGATGACCATAATTTCTGTCTTCTTGCAGTTGATGATTAGTCCTTTTTTACTTTCTTTCTTCTACCATCCTGTCTGAGATGTCCTATGATTTCCTTTCCAAGTCAGCCATCAGCACATTATCATCTGCATATTTTATATTATTGAGATTTATGCCCACTGATAATAAACACTGGTAGGGTCTCTAGTTGTAATGGTTGAATAAATCTGGGGAGAAGATACATCCTTGTTTCACATCACTTTCTATGCTTGTATAGCTACTCAATTTATTTTCTATCCATGTGCAGGCAGTTTGTTCCCAGTTCTGGATTATTTGCAAATCTTTTTGAGTTTTCCTAGCTGTTCCAATACATCCTTGTGCCATACCCTGTCAAATACTTTTGCATAATCTATAAAACATAAGTGCACATCCTTCTGTATTTATGTTGCTCTCACTCATTTCTTGTTCTGGTGTCCAGAACCAGTACAAGGGTTTTGTGTCCACCCTCAGATCTATATTCCCACAAACCAACTCACTTTACTACATTTCAATTTTTATAAAGTAGTATTTATATAAAATACACATTTTATTGTAATCTAATTATGTACAGTAATGTATCATATGTAATATAGGTGAACAATTCCACTACAAAAATTTTAAATAAATACAATGTATATAAATATAAATTGGATATATGTCATAATAGATCTTTCCATCTTAAACAAATTAGCAATATTTTGCAGCAATTTTTCTCAGTTTCTTTCATTCTCAGTAACTCATCATGTCTTAGTGGTCTTATTGCCTTGCTTGGGGTGAAATGATTACAAAAATAAATAAAAAATATGACAGGTTGCTGAAGTTTGAACAGTGGGTAAGGCCAAGAACATTTTAACATCCCCATATCTATATGACTAGCTTAAAAGCTGCACTCTGTATGGACTTTTAAGCTAGTTAGGTCCAAAACTAAAAGGTCCCCTGGTCCAAATTAGAAAACAGCAATGATCATTTTGAAGAAATAAATTTTAATTCCTCAATTCACTCCATGGAACTTCAAAATGTCACTTTAACTGATTTGGACTGTAAGTTCAATTCCAGCCAAAAGACTGATTCGAACTGAAAGTCTGTTTTGGGCCAAAATTTCAATTCATGCTGAAAACCGAGTTCTTCAAATCATAAACTACATGGAACTTCAAAAACTGATGTCACAAAACCTTTAACTATCTCTGATTCCTTGGCATTTTGAAGAAATAAAATTGATTTCCTCAATTCACAAAGTTTTGGGGATATTTTAAACAAAGAATTTTTAATTTACAAAGTTTTTGCGTTACTTTAAACTCAATATAAGTTAAAAACTTATATAATCACTAATTTTTTTCAGTTATTTTAAAATTTGAGTTAACTGTTCCCTCTTCATGCAGATACAAATTCCAATTCTGGATGTTCAAGCATCAGACAAAGGTCAGATTTTCAATCCTAGGATCATCCTGATCCCAAAAAAGTATGTCTATGTAGAGCAAATTTCAGACACACAGACAGACAGAATTTGCTGTTTATTTATTTAGATAAAGATGATAGCTTTCAAAACAGCAGTAATTAACAAAAAAGTGCAACATAAAAATAAAACAGATATAAACCTGATAAATTTTTATAGAATTCAATAAAGAACTGTCAAAATAGCAACTTGTTAATGATTGACAATGAGACTCCCAAAAGAAATATCCTCTATAAGATGATTGCTATGTCCCTTCAGCATTTAGGTGATTGTGGCTCTCTACAATTTTCTATCCTTTGTAGCTCTTGGTAATATTTGTCTTTTCACCATCCCCCAACCATCCATGTTCTGCCATTCATTTACACAAGCTTGTTAGTTAAGTTACTGTTTGTTGTGGCCTGTTTAGGGGCCAGAAAGAAAGACATGGAAGACGAAGGTTGGCTGAAAAAAGTATATTGAAGATATATATACAAAACAATAGTGTTAGTAATAAGTAGATTAGCACTGCGTCTACTACTCCACTCCACTTCACACTCTGTGCTCCCGTCCAACTCTCGCAGTTTGTATTTATGAGAGAAGGAAGAGTTCATTATACTGTAAGAGGGTTTACCACAACACCCCCCCTCCTAAAATCTTAACTCCGCAGGAGTCTGAAGAAATAATTTTTTTTTTTTTTTTTACATGCATCTGTAAAAAAGAAAGTTTACCAACTTTTTAGTGGTTTTCCTCCGCCTCCACTTGTTTTACATTATTGAAAAAAAAAGTGTTTCCTTTTTACATCTGGCTTGGAATTTGGCTGTCTTGCTTTGCCAAGTTCAACATAGAAAAAATTGCGCACTTTTGTTTGTGGTCTCAATATCTTTTACGTTTAGGATTAACCACCATCAAATCAGTTGCTTTTCTTTTTCTCTTGGAATGGCACCTTTCTGGAGCCACTAGAGGGGTCTGAATATCAAAGGTGTCATAAATGACATCCATCACAGTCTCCTCAGGGATCCCATTATCATTCTCATCCATTAGGCGCTTCCTGAGCTGATTGATATGCCTTTTATGAATAAATTTCAGACCCTTAATCATATATATCATGTTACCAACTCTTTTCTCTATGGTACCCATCTCCCAAAAAGATTTGTTATCTTTATAAGTTTTGAAATAAACTTTTTCTCCCGAGATGTATCGTTTTGTAGGTACAATCTTAGCTCTTTCTGGCTTCATCTGTTTTGGTAATAGTTTGTCAAAAACAGATCGTATCCAACGTGCAAACATCACCTCGGCAAGAGATTGTGAAGCTGGTGTTTTTTCATTAGACGTAATCCTGTAGACTTGAAGGAACTGTTGAAGGGCTTTTTCAGTCAGTGTAGCCCTAGCTTTTTTCAGAGCTCTCTTCAAGGTATCTACAAATCTCTCCACCTGTCCGTTTGACCTAGGATGATACGGAGCGGTGGTAATGTGATTGACTTGACACTCACAGTTTGTATTTATGAGAGAAGGAAGAGTTCATTATACTGTAAGAGGGTTTACCACAACACTGTTTTCCTCTGGATCTCTTGTTTTCATTATATCCTGTGAGTGTCAAATTTTCCAAGCCCTCTTTCTTCATCATGTGCCCCCAAAATTTCAACTCTTTCTGATTCTTGGTATAAGTGTCCTTTTTGTTTCCATTGTCCTTAAAACTTCTTCATTGCTTACATGCTCTGAGGATGGTATTCTCAGTATCCTTCTGTAGAACCACATCTCCATTACTTCATGTCTCCTCTTCATGTGTGAGAAAATTATTTATTGCTATAAAGAAGGACTGATATTACATAGCAGTTCAGTTCTCTTTTCTTTGTTCCTAAGGAAATTTTCTTGCTTCTTAATACTTTGCATAAGTTTTGGAAGAACTACGAAGAATGCCAAAAATGACATTTTTGCAGTGGGGTACTGGGTGTTACAGAATATGAGAAAAACTACTATCGAGAGAGAGAGAGAGAGAGAGAGAGAGAGAGAGAGAGAGAGAGAGAGCAATAAAAGACAGAGAATTAAGAAGACAATGGATAATGAATGACATTGCATTTGAACTTTTGAAGATCAAAGCTGACTGGGAAGTCAGAAGAGTTCCACAAGTGAGAAATGCAAGAGAAGAAACTATTAGCATAGAACTTATGGTTACTTCTAGCCATTCCAACTGTAAAATGATGAGACTTTGCTGCCAATCTAGTACTATGCTTAAATTCATAAAGTCTATATACCATACCGGAATTTATGTTAGAACAATTACCATGAAAGTATTTATAGAAAAAGCACAGAGAAGCTACATTACTGAGATGGAAAAGTGACTGAAGCCGAGATGCCAGGTCAGGACCAATATCATTGAAGATTCTTCTTTGGATTTTATCAAGAATTAAAAATGTATAACAGGAACACCAGACCAGATGGAGTAACAATATTTAAAGCAAGGATTAATGGTAGACTTATAAATATGTAATATAGATTCTGGTAAGAAAAATGGTCTAGCAAGAAGACACAGTGAACCAACTTTCCTTTCCTAACAGCAGACTTAACAACTGATTCAAAATAATCTTTCACTTCATGCCAATGTAAAATATTAGCCCAAGACAGTGCAACAAGTCACTCTTCTGGAGGATAGCATCAGCCATGCTGATGGAATACAGAAAGGGATCTCTCATGAGAGCAATTTCATTTTGGAGATTTTAAAATTAACAAGCCACTCCTTGATCAAGTTAACAGAGTGTAGGTCATTTTTGAGATGAGCTGCCAAATTGACCTTATTGATCTGATCAGACTTACTATTAAGACAAGTGGTTGAAATTCATAAAATTTTTTTCTTAAAATATTTTTTCAGGAAATTAATCTTATCAAGTCCACTGTAATCACACATTTTCTTTTGGGTGGCATGGAAAGTCAACATCTTGATTATATCATTATTGTCTCCTTGAGTTACAAGTGTGTCTCACTTTCAATTCAAGTGTTTTAACAGAGGACAGAAGTGTAACACTGAATGAAAAATGCCTTCCAAAAACTAAGCAAAGTATTAAGAAACAGGAAAATTTCATTAGGATTCTATAGAAGGATTCAGAGAATACCAAGGCCTGAACATGTGAGTTTTTTTTTTATAGAAAATGGAAACAAAAAGGACACTTAAACATCATGAGATATTTTAAATTTCTAGCACACATAATGAAGAAAGAGTGCTTGGAAAATTTGAAGGCAAGAAGGACAAAGGAAAACAGTGTATAACCAACCTATTGAGCTTGTGTAAATGGATGGCAGAACAGGGTTTAGGAGGACAGGAAAATGTGGAGACTCATGATCCCCAACGTCCTGAAGGGAGACAGTACATAGAAGTTGCAGGCACCACCAAGTTTTATTGTTTTTGCTGGAAGTTTTCAATTGATGTGGTTTTGTTATTTGTTAAAGCTCTTTGTGAATTTTTAGTGCCATTCTATAAGGTTGGATAGAGATTTGTTTTAAGATTTATAGGATTTGTCTTGAAGCCATTTTTAATCAGTGATATAAGAAAATAATTTTATTTAGATAGTTTTGACATTTCCAAATGAGTTGAATGCTATGTATGCCATGTATATGAAAGTCAAGATCTGATGAGGCTATTTAAGAAACATGACAGTTTTCAGGAACAATCAATTTTCAAGAGTTGTTTAGACAATTAAACTCAATGTATTGTTTATGTTAGTCCCATAACATTTTGGCCTATTCATTCTACATATTTCTTCAAGTATATAATCTCTTTCTATAAAGAAGGCAAAAGAATGGCTTGGCCAAAAAACCATGAGAACAATACCAGGAGCACAAAGAGTAAGTTGTCTGAACAATTCTTTGGATGATAATGACTTTTCTCAAAATGATTAACAATATCTTTACAACAGTCATTTGTTTAAAACAAATTGTGTGTCAGATTCAAAGAAGTAAAAAGCTAAAAAAAAGGTTTGTCTTACCCTGGACTATACTATTAATGCCAAGCCTTTCTGTACATTCTATACAAAGGTCCTTGCCAAGAGGAGCAGCCCCTGACAAAATTTGCCGTAAACATAGATTATAATCTTCAACCATGGGATGCTTTGTTAGGAACAAAATAAGAGGTGGAACAAGATGAGCCATTTGTATCTAAAATGAAAATTTAAAAAAAATCGATTAAAATGAAATGATTACAATAAACTGATAAATAATATTATTAATATTATATTCTTAATAAATTTATAATCTAAGTGAAATCAAAAATTGTAAGAATAGAATTATTATTTACACATATGTATCTCTTCTCAATTATTCAGAGTCAGAACCCAATCCTTATTTCTTGATTCAAAATCAGACATTAAATCCTCTTTCCCACTTCAGAGCTGGACTACTCTCCAAGCCTCTTTCTTCCTTCAGAATTGGACAGCCCTCCAACCCTCTTTCCTGTTCATACATCAAATGTTCTTTCCAGAAAGAGACCTGGAACCCTCCCCACCTCCACCACTTCAGAGCCGGACAGCCATCCAACTCTTTTTCTGCTTCATATATCAAACCCTCTTTCCCCCCTTCTCAACCAAACAGACCTCAATTTGTGAATGTTGTTGATTCACTGGTGGATTTTCATAACTGAGACAGACTAAATATCATACTATAGAAATTTCAAATCAAAAGTCATCCTTGAGTGGGGTACTGAAAAATTCTTAGCCTAACCCATTTCTCAAAATCAGTATTTCAATAATCAAAAGAATAATTTTGGAGCAAGGATTTTGGACAAATAACTTTTCAGCACCCCTTGTATGTATCAGACTGCAGTGTTCATAATGCATTCTGGTAGCAGAGACTATGCTTATGCATTTCACATGGATAGAATTTCCTTGTTGGAACCGCACTAATATTTTTTGTGGTTTTAAGAGTAAATATATCACTAAAACTGGCAAATGTACAGAGCAAAAATATTCAATTGTCCTAAGAATAGGATATATAGGACACAAAGTAAGTGAGAAAAATGCAAAAAGATGTTGAGAGAACAAACAAAGGACATAGAAGATAGTAAGAAGACACATAAAGGACACAAAGCCATTCAGATAACACACAAAGACATTGAGAAGACACAAAGATGGTAAGAGAATGCACAAAGACATTGAGAAGACACATGAAGGACACAAATATACTAAGAGAATGCACAAAGGACACAAAGCCATTGAGAGCATGCACAAAGATAGTGAGAGAACAATCAAAAGACACATAGCATTTGAGAGAATACACGAAGCCATTCAGAGAATCCATAAAGACATTGAGAAAATGCACAAAGGACACAAAAGATAGTAAGAGAATGCACAAAGGACACAAAAGATAGTGAACACACTAACGACACAAAAGGCAGTGAACACACAAAGGACTCAAACGATAGAAAACACACTAACGACACAAAAGGCAGTGAATATACTAACGATACAAAAGGCAGTGAATATACTAACGACACAAAAGGCAGTGAACACACAAACGACACAAATGATAGTGAACACACAAACGACACAAATGATAGAGAACACACAAACGACACAAATGATAGTGAACACACAAAAACACACAACAAATGATACACAAAAATGACACAAATAGTGAACACAAGGACACTGTAAGTGATCTGGGTTTGCAAAGGAAATATTTGTCGCAGATTATTTCCACATCACAGAGAATAAATCACTAAGTTCAGACTCGAACATCAGGGACAGAAAGAAAATGCCACAAACTCAATTCACAAATTGATCTTTCATTATGGCCTGAGCTCGGTCCAACAGTTGGTTTGTATTCATCCTGGAAGATGCATGCAGTAGTTGCTTGACGTGCGCTGGTAACCCTGCTATGAATCCACATGCTACTCCTTGCTCCGATATCCCACCAAATAGACCAGCTAGCTTCTCCAAGTCAGCTAGAAACACATCGACAGACTCATCCAGGCACAATCGGTGTTCTGCGAATTGCTCGTAAGCAAAGAAACAATCCAGTGCAAAGGCTTGTTTTATCTGCTCGACATCTGATTTTTGTTCTGAATTTAACTGCTGGTAAACAGCTAATGCTCCACCTGTCAAACTCAAAGGAAGAACACGTTCAACCTTTTTAATTCCACACAGGTTACAAACAAGTTCTGCCTTCTCAATCCATTCAGTAACTGCTTGTCCAGTCACTGAACCATCAAACTCTGGTATCAACTTGACGTCAAATGTCTTGTTCATCATAGTGCCGAAATAGCTTGTAAGCGATCTTGGCGGAAATAGCTTGTAAGCAATCTGGGATTGCAACTGAGGAAATGGTTGCGGCTACCATTTCATCAGGCAGAGCTGATGAACATCCAAATGTTAAACGTCAGGAGAGTAGGCAATGTTATCGATGCTTTGGGTGGAATCACCTTGCCAGGCAATGCCCGGTTTGACGAGAAGATACAAACGACACACGAGGAATACGACATCACCACCACGGTCCGACAAAACGATAGAGAACAACAATGTGTTTCCAGTGTCAAGAAGTAAGCCACATTGCTTCATTGTGTCCAGGGAAAAGATCTGGGGGGACAAGACGTCAGTGACGGTCTCTTCCATAAGCTGGGGTCCAATAGTTATGAATGAAGCGCTAACCCCGTCTTTGGGTATTTACATCGACAGACTCATGAACGGAATTAAGAGAGTGGCACTGGTGATTTGTGATTTAGTACTCAAAGGAAGAATCGAGTTTTTTCGGCATTTTCTTTCTGTCCCCGATGTTTCAACTTCTGACGTCAAATGTCTGAACTTAGTGATTTATTCTCTGACGTGAGGAAATAATCTGTGACAAACATTCAGGAGAGTAGGCAATGTTATTTTGGTCCTTTGCAATCCCAGATCGCTTACAGACACAAACAATAGTGAACACACAAAGGACACAAAAATATCAAGAGAATGCACAAAGGACACAAAAGATAGTAAAAAAAGATACAAAGACAGTAAGGCACTAAGAAAAAAATAAGCCTCAATCTATTTTTTTTTTCAATATAAATGAATGCCTACTTTTTTGTTTTGAAGTGTTGAAAGGAATCCCTCAGGTTCAAATTTTGGCAAAGTAACAATGTGGGCACCATATAATGTATTGTAAAAAAGGACTACTACCATTCCATAAATATGATAGAATGGAAGAATCCCCAGCAACCTTTCTTTTTCATCAATTGGAAAAATACTGGAATGAAAAAAAAAACAATTAAATCAATAAAATAATCACTAACAGTGTTATTAAAAATGTTTGGAAAGACAATGAAATGGTATGGATATCCATTGAGGTGGTATCAATACCATCTGAAAATATTTTTTAACAAACCAGTAGCAAATGAAAGGAAATAAACAACAGATTGAAATTTTATGAAATATTTATTCCAGAAAATAAAATAAAGATAAGAGAAATTTGGCTTATTTAGTATGTGTAGTGATTGCCCACTGAGTCCAAGTACATACTGCCTAGCCCAGTGATTGAACTCAGTTATGTCAAATTCAAGAAATAATGCTTCAATCCACTAGGCTATTGACCCTGGAAACAGAACGAGTAATAACTGAGCAACACTAAATAAGAACTAGACAAGATATCTTTGGACATGTGCAGTGTAATGAGAACAATCTACACCTGTAGATTTAATAAAGGGTTCACTTTGTAATTCCATGTAGGTTACCTGGTTCGAGTACACAATGGCCAAAACATTAATAACAAAAAAAGATGAGGACAATAATCTGCATGTAAATAATGATTACTCTTCATTCATAAGCTCTCATTATTATTATTATTATTAGGTGTGTGCAAATGTTCACAGCATATTTAATTAAAATTTAGTTTTCTACTCTATTAGAATTTAAGTAAGTAATGGCTACCTACTTGACTGCAATGTCTAGACAAAAAAAATGTTCGTGGGTTACTCCCGACTTGGCTTCACCAAAATGCTATTTGGGAAGGGGAGGTGGCTGTTAAACAGTTATAAAAATAGGACACTTCCTGTCTTCTCTTTTTTTTCTCCTAGTATACAGTACAAGTGACAATACCAACCAGGACCTTGTGACCAAGCATGGGTCTATCTTTCCCCTCAGTGACTGAACTATTTCTCTCTCTCACACTCCCTCACACACACGCCCATGTGCATATCACCAATATAGTTGTTAACTTTTAATGTTTTCTTTCTTTTACATGCATACTGTTGTATTTTCTCTTTGTTTCTCAGTTATATAAAATATTACCTTGTTGAAATTTATTCCATATTTTTTTTTCAATCCAATTTTTTCACCCCAAGCAAGGCAATAAAGCCACAGTGGTTACTGAGTGTGAGAGAATATATGAAAAAGTTAGCATTATTAAGGAGTGAAAACAATAAAAGAAAAAAAAATTAAGATGGATGATAACAAATGACAGGACATTTAAATTTTTGAGAAGCTGGAAGAGAGTTCCACAAGATGTGTGAGAGAAGAAATTGTTAGCACAGAACTTATGCATTTCAACTATAAAATGATAAGACCTTGCCGCCAATGTATCACAACAACATGAAAATATTTATAGAATTTGCCCATACATTGAATATTGCTGTTAAATCTGGTCTGGTGCTTCTACTATGGATTTCAAGATCCTTGATAAAATCCAAAGAAGAATTTGCAATGTTAGTGTTATTTTCTACTTTCTTAATTCCTGTTCCTTTATTGTTCTAATAATTTTTTCATTTTCTCATTCTCTCACACTCAGTAACCTCTTGTGTCTTAGTGGTTTCATTGCCTTGCTTTGAGTGAAAACAAAAAAGCACAGGGAAGCTACATTATGGTGGTGGGAAAAGTGACTGAAGCCAAGATGCCAAGTCAGGACCAACAACATTGCAGATTCTTCATTGTATTTTATTAAAAATCTCTAAATATAAAGGAAAAGCGCCAAACCAGATGTGATAGTAATATTCATTGCATAGACAAATGGTAGACTTATGAAGGTGCCTTAGTGTGTTGGATATTTCTATAATTAATGTAAGGTTTCTACGAGAATAGTTTACACATGAATTGTGGTAAAAAGGGACATGCACAAAATAACAGACTGATTTGCAATGCAAGATAACATTTATTAAACCAAATAAAAGAAAGTTTAAGTGTTTCTTTTTGTAGAAGTAAATTGTATACACAATGAAAATTGTTAATAAATACATTTAAGTGTGACTTGCCTGTGTAGATGTGTTTGTGTGTGAAGTGTCCACAGCCCATTTTGCTTCAGTGCAAAAAGTCAATAGCACACACTTTGAAAGGAGGAAAACAGGAAGAGAAAGTTACTTAAGAGCTTGCTTGTTTTTACATCCTCAGAGCTGCTGCTGATACTCTGTTTATTAAGGACTGCTGCTGATACTCTGTTTATTAAGGGCTGCTGCTGATACTCTGTTTATTAAGGAACTACAGTGTAAAATAGATACCATTTTTTTTTTTTTTTACACCTGTCATTTACAGGTGTAAATTTTGTTTGTCACTAATTCAAATAGGAGCAGGGACACAACAAGTTCAATAAAATAGTATTTGGAAACAAAAATAATAAAAAATGAACTTACTTCAGTTGTATAATATTGGATATAATATTATGATGGGTTAACATCACTCCTTTGGGCATCCCAGTTGTCCCACTTGAATAAGGTAACACCATTGTATCCTCTTTACTGTTGCAAGGAGCTAATTCTGTAAAGGCACTTCCATCGTCCTCCATAAGTGAAGACAGTGGACGGCAACCATGATGATTCCCAAGTACAAATATATCCTACATAAAAAATGGTATACGAGACAGATTGAAACAAAGAAAAATTACCTGTAACCTATTTTCATGCCTAATGCCAACTTGTATATAATGAAACCGACTAGATTTTCTTATGGAAAACACAAAAATAAATTTGTATAATTTCCCTGTATGATGAAATTATCAGTTTGAGGGAGGTATTATATTATTATTAAGGCAATTTTAGAAGCCATTGAAAACCCAGGATATGAAAACATACCATCTGTAACAAAAACTGAGTGATCACATTAGAAACTGAAGTTCTGACTAAATACAACATGACAGGTACTGAAGCCATCCTCATGAAAATCCAACTTAGGTGAGCATGACATCTTTCTCATATGAGCAATAACAGACATCCAAAACAAACTTTGGCCAGCTTCTAACAAGCAGGTTAGTTAGAAGGCCACTCTTGTATTTCAAAGACAATCTTAATTACAATCTGAAGAAATTCAGCGTCCTTTTTTCTCCTTGGGAAAATAAAGCATCAGAACAAAGGACATGGCACCTGTTCTGCTCATCTATACAAAGATTTCAGCGAAGCTGATTTGAGTATCACAATCAACTGCGTGCAAATAACAAAGCAAATTGGCAACATGATGTTCCTTTCAATGATAGCCTTACCTGCCATTGTGGCTTTGTTGCATGCAGTAAACAGGCCCTGTTGTCCACTCACATAAAATATGTGGCACTTGATCCTCAACCATGAGCTCCATCTGTCTAAAAGTTTGCCAAACACCTACAGGCATTGGGAGACATAAGCATATCCATATTGAGCACCTCGTTACTTTGCATTTGTCATCCATGATGAGAGAGCCAATTATTTTTTATGGTTATAATTTATTACATTGGAATTGTAATCATGATCCAATTCATCAGACTTTATATATATATATATATATATATATATATATATATATGAAGAAATATAGTCTTGCTATATTTATGGGATAAAGTGCTCAATATCAGAGATAGAGCGTGTGTAAATATAAAAGTGAACATAGAAGTCAACACTTAGAGGCGACAGTGTTTCATGCTATATGCAATCATCAAACATTTAGCATGAAACAGACTGTCACTTGTGGGGTTTGACTTCAATATCCACTTATATTTACATACACTATCCCTAATAATGAGCACTTTAACCCAAAATATAGTAAAACTTAGCATGTCTGCTTATTTTGATTATTTGAGTTATGCTTTAGTGTTCATTAAAACATGAATAGTTAACTATTATGGAATTTTTCTTTTATGTTTGAATGTTATGGTTGAGTGTGCATTAAAACAAGAAAAGTGTCAGCTATAACATTTAAGAGCAAAAAAAATATTCAGTAATGGTTAGCTACACATGGCTTTTGCCTTACCAAGGTTAGAAGTAGATGTAGAACGTTAGTGACAGATTCTCCTCCATGCTTTAGTATCTCAGTCTACACACCATCTAACCCAGGTGACCGTCAACTATTCAGTTTTTTCTTTTATTTTTTTTCTTTACAGCAGTTTCTATCTCACCAAGTGATGGAGAAGCAGCCACTTCTTCCTTAACAGGTCTGTTAGGAATGCTATTGAGAATATCCTCATCCACTGTAGAAAAACGATTCAACAGCTCATCAAAAAGTTTGCACCATTTTTTTCAATATACCATCATGGTCACAATTAAGGGTATTCCCATCTTTTGCTCAAAGTGGGTTCACTGGAGAGGACAGTGGGCCATATAAGAGCTTTGATTCAATGTCTGCAGCAACATGTATTTATTCAGCTTTATCATCCCATATTGATTGCTTTCTACAGCTTAACCCTTTGAAGGCTATTTAAAGCCAGAAAATACTTTTAGAGTGTAAGAAATCTTTTTTATGAGAATTTGATAAACAAATAAATTATAATGTGGATATAAAGTGGGTGATCAATTCTATATTACAGTCAATATATAAAATGATCCCTCACTTTGTGGCTACAGTAGTTTCTATGCCTTTATAGTCCAGAGAATGTAAATAAATCTAAAAAGGCATGTTTGTGTAGCTAATCAATATTTGATTGAATTGTTTTCTACTCCTTATCAACCTTTTGCAGGTTATTTAAAGCCAGAAAATATTTTTAGATTGTAAGAATTTGAGGTGTCGAGAAAATTTGCAGGCATATGAATAATTTCAGGCTTATCACTCTTAGGCTTCCTTTAAAAGAAAACTATAAGAACATTAGAAAAGATGATTAAAAAAAAAAAAAAAAAACTTATAAAATTATCCTTGTTCATCACATTCGATGGAACATGAAAGAAATATGGCTGCTCTTGAGTTTGCTGAATCTTCTCATCAGTAGTAGAGGTTGACAGGTGTCCTGCGCCTTCTCTGTGTGTCATGCTTGTCCAGTAACTTTTAAACTTCTTGTTCCACTCATACACATTTCTACATTGTATTTCACAAATTGTATTTCACTGTTGTTGTATTGTGTTAAAAGACCCTGATGAATTTAAGCCCCCAACATACCTTCTGACCAGCGAAATTAGATGACTGCTCTTTGTTCCTCCTCCTAGCACACAACTAGTGGAGCAACCATGTTTACACTGAAGAAAACTAGCAGAATCAAGCTCAAATTTTGATCATGTGACCACAATAGTACCAACTATAAGCATGCATGAGCAAAAGGCAATATGACAAACCTTAACATATGATAAAAATGCGGATAATTTTTTTTTTTTTTTTTTTACACTTACCTTCATATATATGATAACAACAAGGTAGAGGAGTTATGTTTTTGGCAGAGATTATGGCAATGAGTTGGTTGGCTTATCTTTGCTCTTTACTTTTCCTTTTTTTTTTCATCTTCTCTATTACCTTTTCTACTTATTGCTTTTTCCTTTCTCTTTCCATCTCACTTCTTGTTACCTCTCCCTCTCTCTTTTTTTTTTCTTTGTTTTTCCTCTTTTCATAGTCCCTCTATTCTTATTGCTTTTCCCTTCTTTCTTATTCTTCTTCCCTCAGCTCTTTTCCCTTTTTCTTTGGCCATTGCCTTTTCTTTGCATTTCTTTCTCCCTGCTTCTCTTTTACTTTCAACTTGTTGCTTCCATTCTTATTTCTTCTTTTCTATTTCTACTTCTCCTATTTCTTTTCTCTTAATTGCCCCCATCATCTTTCATTGTCTTTTTTTTTTCTTGCCTCTTCCTTTTTTCTTCTTTTCCCTGCTACTCTTATGTCTTCTTCTTATTGTTAGGATGAACATTATAACAAAGGAACTAACTCGCTCTCTAAATAGAAATCAAGTTATGCTCCTTGATTGGAACTCTCTAGGACTACAAAGTAAAGGGATTTCAAGGTGGTGGTCACACATCATCACATGTCATATATCAAACTATCAATCTACTAGTAATCACTGGTCATGTTTTACATTTATAGCTATCCAATAGTAAATAAAATGTATAAAGGTTTGAAGTGTGTGTTTGTTCTTATTTGACACAAATAATCATACACCTAGCAACACAACACTTATTTTTATTCCTTTCTCCTCTTTTTTGCTTAATTTTTTCTTTTCTTCTCTCTTTTTCTCTCTGACAGGTCTCCAGTTGATCTTGTTGTTCATTCAAATAAACATAGAAAGGAAAAGAATATGCTTTCACTTGTTAAATAAATAAAAATATGTGATGGCCACGAAGCAACCTAGTCCATATCAACTGACAAACCATTTGTCAGCATAACTTACTTTGATATTTATTTTACTGCTTGTAGCCAAAGCTTCTTTGACCAGAGGAACCAAATCTGGGTTGGTGAATATTGCAGAAGATTTAGAGTCCAACAGTTGACGGCAAAGCTCAACTGGAATAAAGAAAAAAAAATAGCAAGTTTCAAAACAAATATTTTGATATAAATTTCAATGACAACACTGAGTAACAGACCCAGACAAACAATACTTCTATAGAAATTAATGCAACAACAAATACATGTATAGACAGAAAATATTCTATTTAGTTTGAGTCATAAATAATTTCAGATTTGGATTATCAAATTAATTCTTCAAAAAATAAAGTACATTTACATTTTATTCAATTCTAAAAAAATAATTTTGCTAACATGTGCCATTCAACATTTTTTTAGCAAATATTTTTTCTAAAATAGACAAACTTTGTAACTTTTTGAACAAAATTCTGCAGGTTTTGATGTGAAAAAGTTTTTAATGAACTCTTGAATCAGTTTTTCAACAGAGAAAGTTTGAAAAAAGGAATAAGATATTGTATTTTGGGTCATAAAATTCACAACAGCATGAGTAAGCAATGAGCAAGTCTCAAAAAATACATATGGTAACAAAAAGAACACTTATGCTCAGAATCAGGAAGAGACAGCTGAAATTACTTCAACGCATAACGTGGAGGGGGGGCTAACCCTCACAGGGTATACTGAGGGCAAGAAAGATAGGGGAGGTAGCGAGCCACCTACTTAACAGGTTTGTGTGAATGAATGGCAGAACAAGGGCAGGAGCTTAGCAAAAGTAGAAATACTGCTAAGGGTCACAAGGTATAGGAAGTTATGGAGAGCCATAATCATTCATGTCCTGAAGGGATGTAGCACATAGAATGAGAATAATGCAGTCACATAATTTAGATCCATGATTTGACAAGCAATATTTACAATATATACACTATTTACATTATTCAGACTATTGTCCTCATCTTTGTCGCCATATTTATTACAACGTTTTGGCTGTTGTACAATAGTCTGAATAATGTAAATAGTGTACATAATACCTCATCTCAGAAATATAGACAGATTACTATTTTTGACGTCATATAAAATCCACTTTTTTGATGTCATATAAGACCCAATTATATGACCAACATTTTTCACACCCAAATATTAGAATTTCATGAATTTGTAATGAATGCAAAAGAAAAAGAGAAAAAAATGGACCAAAGATGGATTAAATTTTGATAACATTTTATGTACTATTCAACATTTTTTTTAACAAATATTCTTTTTAAAATAGGAAAACTTTCATATACCAACAAATGCTCAAATCTTTCTTTAAATTTCTACCCTACCATCTCAAAAAGTTCTGAAAATATTTTATATTTGATGTCATTCAAGATCATTGAGTCCACAACCTTTCACTGCATTTAATTGTAAACTCCAATCCTTTTAATGCTTGTATAGAATGTTCCTCACCAGAGCTACATACAGATTTTGATTTCAGAGTTTTTCCTTCTCTTGGACTGGTTGCAAAGTCTGCCATAGATAATGGGAGAAGGTTTCATACTTTTCCAAATTGTATTTGTACTGTGAAAGGGAATTTCACAAACTCAACCAGAATTTGAACATAGCACACCGATTTCTCTTTCCAAGCTCTTAACCATTGCATTAATGACACATCCATTTTAGTAATAGCTTATAAGATGTAGAGATTAGAGTTTAACCAAATTTTTTGTCCTCTGCTGATTCTATGGCTAGTTCTTAATTTATTAGTGATTTTTTTGTTTTTAATATTGTGCATACAATTGATAGGCTTGTCTTCTATTGGCTCAAAAGAGTGAGAATCCAAAACTGGTCAGCCACTTTGATTATTATTTTCTTGTTTACTATTATCATTTCAATTCACCTCTTTATGTTGATTTATTTTATTATCCTGGGTTTTCTTATACCTCCTTGTCATTTATTGCTGTATATACAATCTCAATATGTCCGTTTTTATTGTATCAATTTAACCAAATTTTTTTTTTAGATTTTTCTATTTTGACAGTAAATCAAATAGCGAGTCAAGACAACTTTTTTTTAACTGAAGAATAAAATAGTTTTACAGTAAGTGTTTTATCATTTGAATAGTAATAACATGTTTATGTTTTTGACAAATAGACATAATATTTCGTACACATGAACAGAATGGAAAAATGACATTCCTTTCAAATGATTCAGTTTCATGACAGTTGAATACAACTGTTTTTTCTTTAATCATTTCACCCCAAGCAAGTCGGGAATTCCACCAGAATACTGGGGATTACAGATAGTGAAAGTAGGAGAAAAGACTGAGTATGGGGGGGGGACTGAGGAAAGGATAAAAGATGAATGGGACTCAAGAAGATTGATTCAATGTAGTCTTTCCACTTGAAGTCATTTGAAAATGTACGCCCAAGGAGAAGTGTGTTGTTCTCTAGGAGTTTAGCATCAGCCATGCTGATAGCAGGCAGGAAAGTTTCTCTGTGGTGCTTAAATGAGTTCATTCATTCAGATGATAACAAATAAACAAAACAACCAACACCAAAATTGTTACAAATTAATTTCCTTTAGATTTTAAAGATTAAGAAATAAAAAAAATCAACAAAGAAAAAAGATTTTTGAGCAAAAGTCAAATCTTTAAGAGGAATATAAATATCTCAGAATACAAAGGATTTATTATAAGGATTCTATTTTTGTTTTATTGAATTGTAGTAAAAATAAAATCATTTCTAGTCCAATTAACAACTTAAGAGTGTCAAGTCAACAATTCTGTTGAACATATCTTACTTTTGTCATAAAAGGTGAAAAGAAGATCGTATTGATGTGATACCCACATAGAGTGTGATTTTATCTTGACCTGAACTTGGTTGGTTGGTTAGTTTTGTTTAGTGACATTAACTTCTATGGATTATTTAATGCTGAAATCTAAGTATTTCATACACAAATTATTTTATTTTTGAAGATAACATTTTAGTGATAATAGTCTTGCTAATTAACACATAGCTGAGGGGAGAAGAGATGGATTCATACCTTTCCCAAGGTTATTTGCACATACGTGTATATAACAAACTTGAATGGAATTGGAACTTGGCTCTCCATTTAACAATTCCAAATAATTATCCATTAGACCACACTCACATCCAAGCTTACAGCACATGGTATTCCTAAGCAGTCACCCATCTGGGTACTGCATAAGCTCAACATTGCTCAACTTCAATGATCATACAGGAACCAGTATTTCAATGTGATGCATCTGCAAGCCTCAAACTTGTTCTCGTTTTATGGTCTGAGAATGATTTTTTTAAATTTTGTAAGTGGCATCCACTTTGATCAGAGGGGAATGGATGCGTGAATAGGGTCTTTTGGAAACCAAGCGACAACAAAACCAGACATAGAATGTATCCAGTTGCTGGTTTATATTAACAGTCATGTTTGGGATCTAGGTTGTCAGTTCTGGTCAGTTTGGTTCTGATGCCATCCATTCATATTGCCAGCCACTTACCGGGATGTGTAGATTGGCAAGGAGTTGGTAGGGGAGGGCAGCTGATGTATAAAATCAGCTTACGGAAGTTGTCCAGTAGCACATACCTACCTAGACTGAGGTAAATAGGCAAAGCCCTGAATAGCACATCTACATATAAAATGGGAAACAGGGTTCACATTGTTATTTCTCAATGTGGCATCTATCTTTCATTTTGTTACCTTGTGAGCATGCTGCAGGCCCTTTCCCAGTTTTTGTTGTACAGTGAGCAAATCAAAAACTGAAATGCAACATATTGTACTCATTGGTTGATTGGTGAAAAACTTGGCAAGGGTTGTGTTATATATTTACAATCAACATCAAAAGACAAAAAATAAAATGAAAAGATTAACTGCTTCTTTTATATGCAATTTCCCTTCAGATTGTGGTTGATCATGACTCTCCACAACTTCCTATCCTTTGTAGTAATGTCTGCCTATTTACTATTTCTCCCACCCTCTGTTCTGCTATTTAATTACTCAAGTTTGTTAGATTACTCCCTGTTTTCCTCTGCCCCTCTTGCCACTTATATATCACGTGAGTGTTAAATTCTCCAAGCCTCCTTTCCTCATTATTCATCTGAGAAATTTTAATTGTCTCTTTCTGATTTTAAGTATAGGTGTTGTTTTTGTCTCCATTTTCCTTAAAACTTCCTTGTTGGTCTTATGTTCCATTCATGAATTTCTCAATGTCCTTCTGTGGATCCACTTATAGGGATGTTGAGAATACCATGGATGGAACATATGAGCAACAAAATGTGATGCTAAACAGGTGCTACCACAACAAGTCATAGTGGACCTGGGAATAACAGCAATTAAGAGGTGCTTCTACACTCCTCAAAACTTCCAATCTCCTGATCTTAAGCCTTGCTGCCAGGTGTAGTTTATTGATATGACAGTGAATGTTGGATAATTTTCCTAAGGATGAGGAAAACACTATAAACAACAGAAATGTGAGTAAGCAACAAGGAAGTTTTTTTAAGAAAATGGCAGCAGAACACTTCTACTCAAAAATCAAGAAAAGATAGTTGAAACTCCTTGGACACATAATAAAGAAGAGATGCTTGGAAAAACAACCCTCACAAGGCATACTGAGGGTAAGAGAGATAAGGGAAGGTAGTAAGCCACTTACCTGATAAAATTTTGTGAATGGATGGTGGAATGGGATGGGGGAGGCTTAGCAAAAGAAGAAAAACTGCTAAGAGCCACACAAGATAGAAAGTTGTGGAGAGCCATGATCGCTTATATCCTGAAGGGAAGTGGCACATAGAAGAAGTAGAATCTTATCAACCAAAAGTCAAGATATTCTAGATGTAGTGAGCTGGCTGAGAATATTGGATTGTTATGTTAAAAATCTGTTCATTCTGCCACCAACAGTTGATCAGCAGATGTTGTTCATGCTCCAGTTTATGACCCTGACTAAAATAAACCACCCAGTAATCTGGCACAGCTTTTGCGCTTCTCCAACTAATCTTTCTAATCAAGCTGTTTTCTTTTTAAGACAAGAATACAGATATGATAAAAATAGTCGATTTCAATTTAAAGATATACACACACACACATTTTAACCTTTGTTTATCTTGTAGTGATGTTGCTGATCTTTTTCTCTAAATATATCTAAATCTAAGAATGCATATGTAATATTTAATATGTGTATAAAAAAAAGCATTCTTTTTGATGCAATCTCACTCCTTTTAACCATTAATCATGGCATCACCATAGACTATTTTAAATTTTCAGTTTTCCAAATACCAGGATGTAGCCAAATGGAATCTTGTTTACCACATGGACACTTTTTGATCCCAATATACAACAGCTTATTTGAAAATACAATAAAAAATTAAGCACATTATTTTTTGTATTTAATCAAACTTTTATTTTCTGCGTGTGTGTGTGTTTATAAAATGCCCAAATTTATCTTCAAACTAGTTTCAGAGAAATAAGGAACAAATTTTTGTGAAAAGAAAATTATTCACACACACTATATATATATATATATATATATATATATATATATATATATATGCAAGTTTCATTGAAAAGAACTGACAAAGTGTGGTGGGTGAATTTTTTATATAATATTTCTCATTTCAGGACATGAATTATATAAAAAATTGTCTGAATGTTTTCCAAGCACTTTCAACTATACTTTTTTAAATGAGACATAATTGAGCAATGGTCAGCGAGATATAAAATGTGTGTTCTTGTTAAACATGTTGTAGTATATCCAATATAATTATTTACAAATTTGGATTGGCTATGAACACAGCTTCTTAAGGGACATGTAAATTCCATAAGTAAGATTGGTTCTCTGCAATGTAAGATCTTGCAGGTAAATTATTATTTTTGCCAATGAGGTTAGCAGCTTTAAAATTTTTATAATAAATAAATTTAATTTTCTTGTTTTTGTTGACTGGAGTTGTGTATTTCTTTATGTTTCTAATTGAAGATTCATGCTTATAATTACTATGCATTTGATTTCCGTAGAAAATATTAATGTTATTGTTTCTTTCTGTGTGTTTTGTGTTGCTATTGGTTACCTTAAAAAGCAAAGGTCTAATATGGTAATCTAGAAGATGGTTTGGAAAACCATTATTAACAAGCATTTATTTCACGTTATTAAGTTCTTTAAAGAAAAGCAAACAAGAGGATGAATTCTCTTGCACTCATATAAGGAAATTTTTAATAACATCTATTTTATATCTGAGAGGACATTGACTAGTAAAATTAAAATGGCAAGAATCTTTACTCGTGGGTTTTTATATAATGAAGTAGTGAATGTATTACTAATAGACTCCACAAGAACATCCAAGAATCGGAGTTTATTTTGTTGGCTAAGTTCATATGTTGAGGACAGAATTTTATTAAATGTATTTTTGAGATTATTGATTTCATTTTAGTTCTTGGCTAAAATAAAAATATCGCCTATGTAGTGCACATATATTTTCAGTTTAGTAACCTTTTTAAAAACATTGTTTTCTACATGGAACATGTAATAGAGAAGCACAGACTGAGAGGATTTCTTATACTTACTCCATTAGTTTGAGCGTAAATATTGCCGTTATGGTCACAGAAGGGAACTTTAGTAGTGCTTGCATGTAATAATTTTTTGAGAATATTAGGTTTGATGGATGGAGGTGAAACTGAATTATTGTTATATACAGAGTTAAGGATTAGATCTAGGATTTTGTCAACAAGGACATATGTGAATAGATTTTCAACATCAAATGATGCTAGAATGCTTTGGTTTTGTAGTTTGAAGGATTTGGAGGAATTCATGGGTTGATTTGATGGTATAATTAGTAGGTAGATATGTAGGTATATCATTGATATGCCTACATATCAATTTTTGCAATTGGTATATGGGTGTTGGTATCGGTGAAATGATAGGTCATAATGGATATCCGGGTTTGTGTAATTTTACATTTCTATATAGATATCCTGGTTGGTAATCTCTAGTAGTGTTATTGATTTTCAAGGATCATACAGCGGTATTGTTGGTTGTTATGAGTTTGTTGAAAGATTTTTTTTAGAGAGTCAGTGGTGTTTTTACTTAATTTTGTAAATTTAGAGTGATCATCAATAAAGTGCTGTAATTTTCTGTAATAATCCAATTTATCCCAAATTACGTAAGTATTGGATTTATCACCTTATTAGGATCGTTTCTGAGTTCTTTTGTAGTAGTCTTGAGTTTTTCTTGTTGGAATCTTAGTATAGCTTTTAGATCTTCTGCCTTGAGGAAACCTTAGGTTTGGATGGAGTTTTATTAATTTGTCATTTTCCAGTTAGGATAATGACTGGTATAAGATTTTGATTTCAGTCTTTTTTGTGAGGAGGCTAAATCCATCTCCAGCCTAAATTTGACCTCTTCACAAAGAAGACTGAAATCAAACTCTTACAAAATAGGCATCATAAATAATTAAAAGAAACTGGCCACACTTAATATCCTCAATACACACACACACACACACAATTAAACTCAAAAACATAACATATTTAATTAGCAATCATTTCTCTAAGCACAAAATAGAGACTCAAATTAAACTAACCTTAGAAAAATAAAAGCAAATAATGATACAAAGAATAATGTAAAATCGCCTGAAGATTGCATTCAAGCAAGAAACAGACAATTGCCGCTCAGTGTTGACCAATATTAACTTTTTACATATGCTTTATCCATATTAAACACATTTATCCATAAATACAGCATACATTAAAACTACATTTTTATAATATATAAGTGGACACTGTGATCAATACAGAGCGGCAACAGTCTGCTTCTTGCTTGAATGCAATCTTCAGGCCACATATTGTGTGTAGTTGGGCAGCAATTTTTTGTTTATGCAGGTTTCATTGTTTTTAATGAAACTTTTATATATATAAGTGTATTTGGGCAACAATCCTTCTTTTATACAAGTTTCATTAAAGACGGCTGACAAGGTAATGCAATTTAGCTTTTTATTCATTTTTTCATGCATTCATACAAGTATTTTCTTTTCTGGACATAAAGAGTGTAAATACTGTCCAAACATTATATATATATATATATATATATATATATATATATATATAGAGAGAGAGAGAGACATGTAGAGATATGTCCCGGAAAGGGATATATTTGATCAAAGTAGCTAAGTGGGTTTTGGCTACTGTAAGCAAGTAGTACATGGTAGCAGTAATCGACTGGTACTTGTCAAAGTCACAGGTAATAAATGTAGACCAATAGGATAGCCAATGGCATAGTACAATGGGCGTCGTCATAGACTTAATGTCATATCTACACATCCATCTGTATTTATGACAGCCAATCCTATTCCAGTGAGGGGGAACTCAGGTGTATGCATCTTCCATTATATCAAGAAGGATTTTTTTGCCTAGTGGGTTTATTGGACTCGCACTAATTTTTTTCCTTTCTTTTCCTGCGTGTGCATCCAACCAATTTTTACACAAGCTATTTCGTCCACTGTTTTTTTTCCCCCCTTCCTTTCCATGATGTCAGACAAGGCCTTTGACATCCGGCTGATTCCGGAATTCTGTGGTGCCACAACTGACCTGCTGATCGTAGAATGGATCAAAAACGTTGAATTAGTTTGCGAGCTCTGTGTCATGGACAAAGTCAAACATGTCTTGCCACTACAACTGCAAGGCAGTGCTCTCACAGTGTATTGGCAACTAAGTAAGGAGCAGAAGACAAATGCAGAAGAGATCAAACAGGCCCTTATGACCGCATATGCAACAGATGCGTTCAATGTGTTTGACCAATTTGTGGCGTGACAAATTCAACAGGATGAATTTTGGGCTGAGTTGCATCGCTTGGATTGGTGGGTCAGATGGCATGCGCATTTTTATGTGGTTTGCCACAATATATCAGGCTATCAGGATTGATGATAAAGAGCATGAGGAATCAGTGACCGCGTCTCTCAACAAACACATACAGATGAGGACGTTCTTCTCACTAATTCACACAGAGTCATGTGCTATAGGTGCTCTGGTCCTAACCATATGGCCAGAGACTGTATACAGGGGCATTCAGAGAGGACGGATAATCAAGCGTGAAGAAACCACCATGAGATGCAGTCTTTTAAATGCAACAAGATTGGGCACATATCATCAGAGTACACATATCAGGGAAACACCTGAGGAAAGCAGATGTCAGCGCCAGTGTTCTTTCCAAAGAAGTACAGAAATGGGAACTGCCTGCTGTATTTGTCAATGGACAGAAATGTGCCACTCTAGTGGACTGAGTGCTCACAGATGCTGGTGCGCAGAGCTGTATGCCGTCTTTGGAGGCAGAAGGAAGTGAAAGTATTAACGGTTAATGGGAGAACCTTGAAGTGCTGTGGGTACAGCAAAATCAAGTTGGACATCAGGCAGGCTCATCCTGTGACTATTTAGGCCCTGATTGTTGATAGACAATTGTTGGGATATGATCTTATTTGGGGGGTCGATGTCTAACCAAAATGGATGAAGTGGGCTTTCCTGATAAAATCCTAAGCCTGTGTGCTGCTATTTCTATTGACAAGCCTGACTTTAGCATAACATCCAACAACAATAATAAGGTATGGACCACCTCATGGAAAGGGGCAAGTGATCACACACCCGATGAATTGAAAAATAAGGTGCTAGAATACACAGTGCCTGCCTATGCTCAAGATGCATACAAGAAAGAACTCTTATTGTGACAACAAAATGGATGGCTGTTGCCATATCCCGATAAAGGAGCTTGGCCCACCCAAGGGTTCAATTCCTTTAATGGCGATTGTACAAGAGAACAAGCAGAAGGTTCGGCCAGTGCTTGACTATCAGAAACTGAATGAATTTGTGGAGGCATTCATTGCTGATGCAGATATGTGTGTGAAGAAGTTTAGAGAATGGCAATAACAAGAAGACGATATATCACTTTTGGACCTAAGAAAGGCTTATTCACAAATCCACGTCAAAGCGTCATGGCCCTTTCAGACTGTGGTTTTTAAGAGTCAGTGATTTCAACTAATACAATTGGGTTTCAGATTAAATGTGGCACCACGCATCATGAGAGCTGTCATTGACACCACAGTGAATCAAGATCAGGCAGTTAAGAGTGCCACGTCGGCATATATTGACAATATTTTCATCAATGAAAAACTGATTTCTGCAGTTCCTGTATGGCAACATCTATCCAATTATGGGATTGTCTGTAAAGATCCAGAGTGATTGGAAGACAGAGCCAAAGTCCTGGGCCTGCAAGTCTGGGTGGTGGGGAGGATGGCATACTTCGATGGAAAAGGGAAAGTGAAGTCCCAGACATTCCACAGATCGTCATTCCAGATCGTCGCCTGTCGGAGCATCTTTTCCTTATGCAGGAAACTTGTGAGTCATTTCCCTGTGTGTTGCTGGCTCAGAGTGGAAACTGCATTTATAAAGGGTAAACAGATGGGATGATGAAGTCAAGGATGTCTCCCTCCATTGCATGTTAACAGAAACAGTGGCCAAGGTACAGGAGATGGATCCCGTGAGAGGAGACTGGTGCATTGATGGTAGGGAGATGAAGTTTTGGGGGAACGCAAGTTCTGTGGCCACAGGAGTGGCACTAGAAGTGAATGGGAGCATCATGGAGGATGCTTGTTGGTTATGTCCAGCTGAATATGTCAAGCATATCAACTTGGCTAAGCTCGATGAAGCAATAAAAGGCATAAATCTGGCCCTTCAATGGCAGGCATTAGTATTGTATTTGGTTACGGATTCGACATGCGTGCCAACATGTGTGCATCAATGGATATCTGACACCCTGACTGGTAAGGCAAAGGTGAACACAAAGGCAGCTGGTGAGATGCTGGTAAGACAGCACTTAGAGACTTTGTGTGCATTGGCAGAGGAATATGCTTGGACAATGGATGTGACGCTGATGAAATCCTGTCTAAACCATGGAGGTTGCCTGACTTGAGTGACACTGAGGTGGTTGACCAATATACACTGCCAAAGTGGCCACCCAGGTGTGAAAAGAACCTTATATTTTGCCAGGTCTGTTGACCCATTAGTGTCTAGAAAGCTTGCCAAATCTGTTGTCAAAACCTGCAAACCCTGCCGGTCAATTGATCCAGCACTGGTGCATTGGAAGAAAGAGACACTAGGTGTAAAATTAACTTGGAGTAGATTAGTGATAGACATTACCCACTTCAAAGTGTCATTTTCTAATGCTCATTGATTGCAGTCCTTATCAGTTTGCAATATGGCAGCCACTGCATCATCAAGACTCCACTAGTGTTATTCATCAGCTGGAATTTTACAAGTCCGGCCCACCAGCTGAAATATTAACTGATAAAAACACTGCATTCACTTGTAAGAACTTTAAGAAATTTTTAAATAGCTGGGGGGTGCACTTGGGATTCCGATATGCCCATGTACCAGCTGGGAATGGGATTGTTGAACACAGTCATAGAAGTATCAAGACCATTGCAGCCAGAAAGCAATGTTCAGTGCCAGAGGTGGTCTATTGGTACAATGTCATTCCCAAGGACGGTCTTTCATCTTCCACAGCACCAGACGACATGCCGCATAGGTACCACATCCAGGTACGAAACATCAATGCCACACCCTCATTTGCACTGCAAAACATTCAAGGAACATATAAAGAAGGGGACATCATCCGGGTAAAGTCTCCACATGGTAGATGCACAACCAAATTCAAAACGTCCGCATAACTCAAGTGATCAGTCTGCAGTCAGTGCAGATTGATGTAACACCATGGCATGTGAAGAATTTATGCCCTGTTCTGGGATCATATACATCATCAGACTGATAGCAACAGGATAGTGAATGATTCGTGTATTTAAAACAGAGTTTACCAGGTGATTCTTCCAATACCAGCAGTTCAGGGACCAATGCCGGAGCAAGCAATGACTCTCCAGGACATAGTTCATCTGAGAATGAGACTTGTTATTCCTCTTCAAAGGTACCTGCCCCAGGATGCATTAGCTGTGATCAGGAGATCAGGGGGGGGGGGAATGTAATGGTGACTTACCTCGGGTGACCCAAAAGGGCCAGAGTTACATGTATGTTTTGCAAGGGAGTGTGGAGATGGCGAATCAGTAAGTTTCAGATGGATGGTTAATCAGGCAGCACTTTGGGCTGATGGAAGTGGTGGTTTCACTTGTAGCCATTTTTACTGGCTGGTTCTGGCCACTCATTGGCTAAATGATGGCTGGGTCAGATGTATAAAAGCATTGTACACTCATTCAAGAGCAGTTTGTTTTTGCTTCTGACGGTGAGTGGTGCATTGGAGATTGAGACACAGAGAAGTTTCGATTTGTTTTGCTTAGTGGACCTATTGGACTCACACCAACATTTTTTCCTTTCTTTTCCTGTGTGTACATCCAATCAATTTTTACACAGAAAATGATCCAGGAGATTAGTGGGGGATGTGTAAAAGAATTGTATCATAATGGATGCTACTTGCCTTACCCATAATTATAATGGATGGTGAAAAATACAGGGAATTGTGAGTAGAAAGAAGGCTCTATGAGTCAATGAGAAATTAGTTGGCGAGGTGGGTTGATCAAGTGTCAAGTAACTTGACAGACGGACAGATGAATGAAGCAAGCACAGTGAAAGAGGAAGAACAAAAAAAAAGCAAGATGCGTGTGAGAAAGGAAGAAAAACAAATTGTTTTTCCCCCTAAAATCACAGTATCTTCTTGCACCCTAGTGGCATTAGGACTGTGCTTGGGGTGAAATGTTTTTAAAAAAAAAAAAAAAAAAAATGTACAAAAATATACAAAATGTATATTATTAGAAATGATCTAATTATTTTTTTTTCTTTAGAAACACGATGGCAGGAATTTAAGCCTTCTTCTAGATTGGCAATTAGGTCTCATTGTTTTAGTGATGATGAATTAGCTAGATGTAACTGTCTGTTCTATTCTAATGGTTTCTTTTCTAACACTTCTCACCTGTGGAATTCCTAATTTCTTGCTTCCCTACCACCTACAATCTTTAAACATTTAAATACAATATCAATCACCATCTTCTGTTTTACTGAATTTTATCTCTTTTCATTCTCTTTCACTCCCAGTAACCCCCAGAATTCTATTGGCATTATTACCTGCTTGGGTTAAAATGATTAAAAAACAAAACAAATGCAACCTTTATGCAAATACAAAACTAACTGATGAACCATTAATCAGGAGGCAAATAACATGACATTAGTAATAAATAGTTACTTATCAATATATAGGCCAAAGGAAGTGGCCCACTTATTTTATGAATATTAAAAATGATATAAAGACTAGTCAAACTGGAGCTGAAAGTTTTATACAATAAGCAATCTTCCAGCATTATTCATACTCTACCCACACAAACATTTCAGCCAAACACAATAATATTTATATAATATATCAATAAAAAAAAGGGATCCCATTACCTTTTTTACATATACTGCACTAGATCTTTAATAAACTTTTAGGTTAGGACAGTAATTTATAGAATTTTCAATCACAAGTCCTGTAACCCATAAAAGTCATTGTTCTTGTTTAATGGCACATCAACCTCTGTAGGTCATCAGTGCAGAGTTTTTTGGTTTTTTTGTTAAAGAAGCTCAAAAAATAAATAAATAAATAAAAATAATGAGGTCAGGATATTAGGAGTGGTCTAAATTTGTCTTAACTCTAAATATTTTATCAAGTTATGATTGTATGACGTTAATCAAAACTTGCACATGTTTCGTCCTTGATCTTCAGAGGATACTTGCTTTTTCTGTCTTTTTGCTTGGAAAAGTCACTGGAATCTTGCTGAAATGAATGTTATGACAGACAGTTTTAAATTGACACTATTTTTTTTAAAATGACATATATCAAGTAGATTTTGGTTGATATGCTTTGGTTTTTGCCATATCAACCTCAATGGGTTATTTAATGCCAACAAGATTTTTAGGATATGTTCGTAGGAATAGAATATGTATTCTTTGTAATAAATTAGTTTGTAGATCAGGTTTCATTGATGTATTTTTTGTAAAGGGTTTTTGTCGAAAATCAAATGTATTGCTGTTAACATTTTTTTTCAAAAATGTATTGCTGGTATTTTTATGATAAAAATCTATTTTATACTTTCATAGTGTTTTGATCCTAGTTTAAGGGTTAACTATTTGTCCATAGCTGAGATCCTAACAGGTGATACCACCCTGGGTCAAGGTGAACCTGGGAACAACAGCAATTAAGAGAAAGTAAATCAATTAATCCAATTTTTTAAGATTTTGCCTTTTCTTCTTAGTTGTTTTTTATGCCTCATTTGTTGCTAAATTCATTTGCATGTTGTAATGAATGTTGTGTGACAGGTTTAAATTAGTGCTCTTTTTAAAAATGTGAATTGGGGTGATAAAACAAATAATATAAGAGATATTTATTTCTATGTAGATATTTTTATAGTAATTCTGTCTTCTGGTTAAGCAGTTTATGCTTACCATAAATTTTAAATTACAAGATGCATAATTTTTCCTGCAGGCCAAAGAACATCTTATTATCTGACAATGGATCACTGATGTCATGTCGCATGGCCAGATCAGTCATAGTTGCAATACTTTTAGGGCAGTTTCAGATGAGCATTAGTTTTTAGTTCCACTAATTTACACCTGTACAACTCGGATATGCTATAACCATTTCCACAGAACTGAATTACCCTCATTTCTTCTGTATGTTTTTTGTATGTGTGCTGTTCTACTCACGATATGCAGGAGTAGAATTTATTATAAGTATACATACAATATTTTCGTTTAATTTAATCATTACATGTATGAAGAGATGATTAAAAGTTATTTGCCCAACAAAGTAAAGATTTCAACAATAATAAAAAAAATAATCTCAAAAAAATTTAAAAGTATAATATCATAGGTAGAATTTATGAAACAAATATAACAAAACTTTCATTCCAATCATTACATATATGAATTCTTGACACAACAATGAATGGATTTAAGAACCCCCCCACCAAAAAAAACCTGTTGTTTAGACATTGAGAGTACTCCCGGGCTTCCCATTGGTAAGTGCCCATTGTCCATTAAGAGAAAGTTGCCAGTCATACATTGTAATGTAGAAATAAAAGAGATCTTGTTAGGTGAAGGGAAAAGCTGATCTGCTCAGCTTACATGACAGAAATTGTCTCAAGTGTTATCTACCATGTAAATGAATCCTTTTAAAAACCAACCAGGTATTCTGGAAACTAAATTTGAGTCTTGATTTCATACGATGGCATTAATTACCACCTTTTGATTCCTTGGGAATGTATGATGGATCTTTTTCAGTTTTTGTTCATGCTGAAATGAACAGGAATAGAGATAAAATGTGGAGTTATGTGCCCTGTCAATGAAAAGATGAGAAAGTGCTTTGTTGTGTTTACAAACCCATAGGCTCTAAACTTAAAAACTTGTTTCAACAATAGTTCTTATCAGTAGAAGAGAATTTGAAAACTCTTCATGTAGTAGCACAAAATATTATTCATAAAAATATAGCAGAATTGACAAATTTACTGGACACAAACCAAATAAAGTAGGAAAAATGAATCTGATACTTACATGAAGTATAACTAGAGTTGACAGTTGATATGACAAGACCAAGAGCCGATGCTGCAAGAATGATGACCAAATATTCTGGACTGTTTCGAATGAAAATAGCAACTGTGTCTCCAGCTTTATAACCAGCTTTCTTTAAGGCACTGGCCGTTTTTAAAGTTTTAGTAATCACCTGATCATAAGTGTATGTTTCACCAGTGATACCATTTTCCTGCAGGAAAAAATAAATAAAAAATTGAAAACTGCAAATAATGGATAATAATGAGATTATGGACTTAACTTATGAACCCACAATATTTAAGCCTTGAAACCACACACACAGCTGTTTAGGTAACCTGTGATTGGATTTGTTTTGTTTTTTACTGCTTATCAAACTTCGATATTATATTTCTGAAAGGAGGTATTGTAACTATTTACACTATTGATATTGTTCGAACTGTTGTCCTCATCTTTATTGTCATATTCATGACATTTCAGCCATTGTATGCTCTAGTCTTCTTCACATGGCCCAGTGGATTGATTCGAAAGTGACTTGACCCAAAGAGTTGTGAGTTCAATACCTGGCCACAGAGAGAATAAAAACTTGGTGTTGAGTTATCAAGAGGAATTAACTGAAACTGAGATATCAAAATGCATGGCATGTGGAATTAGAACAATCTACCCCTATGAACTGCATAAAGGTTTTGGTCTGAAATTCCAACAAATATCACCTGAAGAAGTCCGGAGTATACAATGGGCGAAACATTGTGAATATGGCAATAAAGATGAGGACAACAGTTTGAACAATGTAAATAGTGTAAATACTTATCAACCTTTTAGTTGATCTTTGGTATCAGGAGTAGGATTTATTAAAAAGATAAATATGAAATTTTAATCAATATATGCATGTACCAGAAAAGTTATTTGTCCACCCACAAAGGGATTTAAAAAACAAATTGTAAAAATTTTAAAATTATGCTATCATTATGAAACAAATATAACTTTTACAAACTTTTCAGCACACCAACATATAGTGACACAATAAATATTAAAAAGAAAACTAATTAATTAATTAGAAATAATTTAATGATAGACATATAATCAAATTATTTACTCATCATTTATATAATTTCTCTTATCACTGAGAGGATTTATTAAAATAAAGTCAAAACTTTCATCCACTCTCATCATTATATTTATTGTAGTACAGTAAATACTAAAAGCATATGGTAAATGTGTAGTATCTGTTCTTTTCATTTGTAATGGTAATATTAATAGTTTCCTGAAGGAAACATTTGGCATTCATATACTGAACAGCCAGTGATATTTGAGTTACTCTTTTGCTTCACTCCCTGACTATCAGGTTGAGATCAAAGTGTAGTATCTGCCCTCAAGCAGATACACTACATTTTATCCCTTAATTATATTTCTGTCTGGAGTCAGAGTGAAACTGAAAATATTATGAGAGGTTCCCAGTCTTGGGGAAATACCACCCATGGTAGTACCTCCCTCATTGCACTAAGAGGAGCAATTTGTAGTAATACTAATGCCAGTGCAAGTGATGATTTCGGTAGCTGTGTGTCGGAAACCTACTACCCCTCTTGAAGATGAACTTGTCTACGAACAAAGACTTTAAATAGTGGCATGTCAGAAGACAGAGACGTTCTTAGCTGAGCTAGTTATTGACTACTCAGGCGATTTCTGTACCTTTTTACCAACCTATTAAAACCCTTTTTATTGTTACGTGTTATTTGGCGTTTGTCTCTACTAACCCCAAATCAACATCATAACAGTAGCTGAGCCATTTTTGGACCGAGCACAGGTGCATATGTTCAGGCTCCTCAAATTAAACAAACCTTGTGTCACATCCTGCCAGTGTAGGGCAGCAAATAAAGTGTAGTATCTGTTTTATTCATCTCTAATGATTATAGCAATATTAGCCGTTTTCTTATAAGGAAACATTCAGCATTCATTGACTGAGCAGTCAGTAACACTTTCTGTTGAAATTTATAAAATCTTTCTATTAAAACAATTTTTCAGGAACATAGGTTTCTCAATAACTGTTATTGCCCTTTCCAGTATTGATGGAGGCTTTTTTCCTTTCACTATCTTGATTATGTGTTTTATTTTCTCACATTGCTACATGTGCTATCCATTTTAGTCATTGCTGCTGTTGAATGTCTTTATATGTTTTTTGTTATTTGGTATAGTTTCTTATTCTGTAGAAAGGTATTTTTAAATGAGTTCACTGCCGTGAATGACATCCATATGAAAGTCTCAATCTGACAAGGCTATTTAAGAACATGAGTCTAGGTTTTACGTTAATGATTTGTTTTTTCTTACCAATTTGCAATGCTGGGCAAGTCTACCCCTAGCACTTGTATTAATTGCCAATTACAGAGCTGTTTCCCTTAATCAGAATAATAAGCAGAGAAGAATCATTGACTTGTCTGCATCCTCTTCCATCATCCATAGTGACATACTACTGATGAGACTTAAATGATAACTAATAATAATTAAGCTAAGTTATAATTAGAATTTAAAAGTAATCATATATTCTAGAACTAGGAACTGACTTGATCTATAGCAAAGGTCACCAAGTACAAAATGTAAGAATGAAAAATAATTTTCCATGCATAAAGGAAGAACAAATTAATAATATAATTACAAAAGTCAAATCGGAAAAAGGATATATGCTGGTATTTGAACTGATCCTAAACATTTCAGCAAATTAATTTGGTTGGTTTAAAGCAGATAACAAAAGAAGTAGATAAAACTACAAGTATTGTATTTTGAGAACACATTCAATAATAATAAAAAAAAATGGCAAGAGTTTCAAGGAAAACTACTTTTAAATGCTAACAATCAAATGCTAAAGAATGTTGTAAGAATCTACCATTTGTTAAAAGCTACTGACCAAAATAAGTAATGTACTCCTGATAGCTAAAATATGCAAGTACGTCTCCAAAACTCATGATGACCAGATTGACAGTTTTTTGTCTTTATACTAATCTCTCCCAATCCCTTTCCAGCTATCCATTTACACAAGCTTGTTAGGCAAGTTACTCATTGTTTCCTTCTGCCCTTCTTGCTTTCCATACATCCTGAGAGTGTCAATTTCTCCAAGCCCTCTTTTCTTTGACTTTCCAGTTTTGAGTATAAGTGTCCATTTTATTTCCTTTTGCTCTAAAATTTTATCATTGCTCACATGCTCAGTTCATGGTATTCTCAGCATCCTTCTGTAGAATCACATTTTTACTGCCTCAAGTTTCCTCTTCATATATGAGTAAATTGTCCAGCATTCAGTACCATATAGGAGGACTGATATTAGATAGCAGTTCAGCAACCTTTTCTTTGTCTCTAATGATTTTTTCCTGTTTCTTAATATTTTGTTTAGCTTTTGGAAGGCATACAAGTCAAAATAGACAATTGATTCATTTTCAATAGCTTATCAGCCCATTGCAGGTTATTTAAAGCCAAAAAATATTTTTAGATTGTAATAATGTTTTTTTAATACTGATTTAGTTATACAAGTTTTACAAAGTAACCCATAACTGGGGGGGGGGGAGAAAGGTGGATTCCTGCCTTTCCCCAAAAGTATTTGCACATTAGTGATTGTAACAAACCCAGTAGGAACTGGAACTTAGCTCTCTATTTAATACTTATGAGCCATTATCTATTACACCACCCATAAATCCTACCTAACAGCATGTGGTATTCCCAAATGGTCAAGCATTTAGGTACTGAACAGGCTCGACATTGCTTAACTTTAGTGATTGTACAGGAACAAGAGTTTCAACATGATATGGCCATAAGCCTCAAAATAGACAAAAAATAGACAAAAAAGTACGCATTAAAAGTAAATGCTCATGCTTGAACTGATAATATAAATTCAGCGAATTCACTTGTTTGGTTTGAAACAGGAAAAAATGAAGTAGATAAAACTACATGTATTTCTAGAATACACAATTATTGAAAAAGAGAAAAAAAAAACAGAGAAAAGAAACAAAAAGAAAAAGAGAAAAAGAAAAGAAAAGGAAAGGAAAAGAAAAAAGAAAAACAGAGGAAAGAGAAAAATAATAAAAAAAAAAGAAAAAAGAAAAAAAAAAGAAAAAAGAAAAGAAAAAAGAAAAGAAAAAAGAAAAGAAAAAAGAAAAGAAAAAAGAAAAGAAACAGAAAACAAAAAATGCAAGATAATTGTTGTAGCATACCTACAGATGATAATGGTATGTCCCCATTCACATAAATACAGTAGTAAATACTGTATGTTGGGCTGCAGTTGGAGATTTGTCTCCAGCTGTGCTGGTCAAACACTCTGCCTCCTGGCAGAGAGGATCCCCAGACAAGGCTACATTGAAGGGCAGAGTCTCGTCTCAGGGAAACAGCTACCTGACCCGTTTTATACGTCATCTATGGGGAATTTTTGCCAAGCCTACAGGCTCAGATACCCCCAAATTAAATTTGGCCTTGTGCCACATCTGACCGCGTGGGGTGGTTGGTAGATATTCTGCAGTTGGAGATTTATTGTGGAATTTATTTGACTCACTTCTAGTAGTTGATTACTTCTTCTATGTGCCGTTGGTGAATCTTATATATGTTATTCTTGTCCTAAGTATTATCGTTCATTACCAACCTTCGCTTGATTATTCTATTCAGTGACCTTACCTAGGTTACAAGAATAATGTTAAAGAAAATCTGAAAATTTAGACACCAAATACCCAAGGATATCACCTGAATCTACTGTTTGGCAAAAACAGACAACAAACTTGATCTATTTGTTTAAGTAGTCATACATAATTTAGCAAAACAAACATCATGGTTAGCATTTTAGCAATTCTCTCTTTTCATCAACAGTGGTATTATTTTATTCAACACTTTTCTTGTGATATATACCATCAGTCTGTTACTGAAGATACAAGACAGAATTACACTTTGGTTTGGTACTGTTTCTATCTTTTTAAAATAGAGGGCTTCCCTAGGTTTAATACCAACTCCATTATCATTCTAACAGTTATTTAGAGTATTAAACTCATTCTTTTGTAATATTTTCAACACTAATAAATATCTTTTGTAACACTGTAATAAATATCTTTTGTAACATTTTCAACACTAATAAATATCTTCTTTGTAACATTTTCAACATTGTAATAAATATCTTCTGTAATTCTGTGTCATTATTGCAAGAGTTGTTTGAACTAGTGATCTCAATGTTTTTCTTGCTTTTATTGTTATAAGAGCATTTCAGCCAATCTATTCTGCACTATTGTCCTCTCAACATAATTATATGCAAATTTATGGAAATTTAACCAACAATAAAAATCACAAAAACACAAAGCAGTCATTATAGCAGTATGTAGCCCCTGTCCCTGGGCCACATCCAGCCTGCAAAGGATTTTTGTTGGGACTGCCAAATTAAAGTAACCCTTTAATTAATTGAATAGATTAAACAAAAATTATTGCAGCCATATGGAGTTACTCAATCCTCACTTTCTAGCTGTGACATTGTTTCAAAATCATTTACATGGGCTTGTGGTTGATAAATTATTTTATGCACTGTGACCTCTTTCCCACAGACTCAACATTGCAAGCCCATTGCCAGTCTATCACTATTTCCATGGCAAATGTTCAGATGAGCTCCATTCTTTAATATCACCGGTTCAGACCTTTACAGTTCAGATATTTACACAATCAATGAGAGAAGGCTTATTTTCCACTCTGCAGCTTCTTTTTCACAGATGCAACATTGTAAGCTCATCATTACAATATTACTATTAACAAGCCTTTTCTTGTCCTAGTTAACAATAAATTGAAGGTCATTTTCAATATCTACTGTCAATTTGATTATATTGAACCTATCAGTATTAACACAGGAGAAAATAGTTGTGTAATCAGCATAGATTCTGAGTCAGGAACTAATAACACTGAAAAAGCACAACTGAAACAATTGATGATGATTGATGAAAATCAGGAATTGAAGTATTCTCATTATTGATTTTTTGGGAGCCTTACCACTCTACCAAGTGTTCCAAGAAGTAGGACACAAGATAAACTTTTCCAAAATCTGGAAATCGAGTGAAAACAAGTGATGATCCGTAACCTGAGCATCCATCATTCAGAATGCAGAATTACTAAATAATAAATACTACAAATATCTCTGTATATGGATCTGTTATAACAAATTTAGTCCAGGAGATAAGGAAATTGAACAGAGAATAAGCTGTGCTAAGGGTAGTTTTGCCCCAAACCACAACATTGACCTGAAAATTGGAGTCATAACCTCATCTGACTGAAACTTTCATATGGATATCATGCATGACATTCAACCTGTTCAGGAAACAAGCTATAAACTGTATACAAATTGAGATGGCTAGATGTAACCATAAATTCTATGCTAACAGTTTCTTTTCTCACACTTCTCACTTGTGGAACTCCCTTTCAGCTCCATGCTTTCCAGCCAACTTTAATCTTCAAAAATTTAAATGCAATGTCAATTGCTATCTACTGTCCACCTGATTACTTTTCTTTTGTTCTCACTCCTTAATAAAGTTTCTCTTTTCAATTCTCCCACACCCAGTAACCCTTTGTGTCTTAGTGGCTTTCCTGCCTCACTTGGGGTGAACTCAATTATAAAAGAAAAAAAGAAGTAATATTACCATTACCAATGGTAAATGACTTTGAACAAAAAATCAAGTTCATTACATTCACTTTTGCACAAATACCTTGGGAAAGGTCTGAATCCATTTATTCTCCTCCCAGTTGCGTGTTAATTAGCAGAGCAGTCTTGGCTATCTAGCCATGGTTGACAACCCACCAAGGAGAAAGATAACCCTGAATTAAAAAAAAGCATGTCACCCTGGTGAAGCATATACTGTACATGCATGGAAATGATTATGGAATTCAGGATCTCAGAGACAAGGATCTTGACTGTAGTTGACAAGATTGGTAGATTTTTTTTTTTTTTTAATCTGAAACAGATTGTGCCACAAGTCTGTGATTGCATGCAAAAATGTATGCTCTGAGGACTTATTTTTACATAACAATGAAATATTGAACTGCTTGGTCTCATCTAATGAAAGCGAGGAGCAGATGCCAACCTGCTTCAGTTATCTGCTACACAGACTATGCAAATGACATTGCCTTCATCTCTTACACCTTAGATCAGGTGTGAGAACTTGGGTTAATAAACAGCTAAATTATCAATAAAGACATACTTACAATTGCTATTAAGTTTTTGTGCTTTTCATATTTGCTAAGCATGAAAGAAGCAAATGAGGTGTCGGGTACATCGACAGACGGATGCACACTCTGCAGGATACCTTTTGTTGGGGTGTCTCCTGGAACTGCTCCAATAACGTTGCTTAACATTCGACAGTGCCTCTGTATCTGATGGGTTAATGGTTGACAGCAACGAACATTCATGGCCACTCTTGAAAACATGTTCCAGTTTGTACGAGGTTGTGAAGCATGAAAATGAAGCCATGACTTTGAAATTTGAAATGGCAATCGAAAACAATTCCGTGACATTTTTCTCGTTTTTCAGTTTTAAACTCTGTAGAGAGAAAGAAATATAGACATAAAGCAAAAATAAATCATTAGTGACATTATTGTTTTTTATTAGGCATCAAAATTTTTAAAAATATATTTACTTAGATTTAGGGACAAATGATGATTAGGGATAATGAGAAGTGAGCAAGAAGAGTGTGTTGTATGAATCTATAAAGTGAAGAGGGCCTGTCTATCAGTCATTAAAGTCTAGAATCTAGGCTTAAACCCCAACCTGTGGCATTGATAGCAAAGACCTGATGATATTAGCTATTTCCTTACAAGGCAACATTAGGCATTCATTGACTGAGCAGCTAGTACTGCTTTTGGTTGAAATTTATAGTTTTTCTCTTAAAAGTTTTTTCATAAAAATAGGTTTCTCAAGTCCATTAACTTAGATTGCTTTTCCAGTATTGATGGGAATTTTTTTCCTAACCTTTCATTTGAAATAGTGTGGAAGGTCAACATCTGGATTTTGTCATTATTTTCTCTTTGAGTTACATGTGCTATACATTTTAGTCGTTGCTGCTGTTTGTAGTCCTAAAGTGAAGTGGTTTCTATTATCTGGTACAGTTCTTTCTTTGTGATTCTGAAGCACAAATCAACAATGTTCAAAGAAGGATGGTCTTTGCCAATACCCACAGGCTTCATTTGCTCAAAGCCATTTTTAAACTTTGATCTCAGAAAGTGATTATATACAACTGACAGTTTAGATATTTCTGAACAGGTTAGGCACCATACATAACATCCATATGAAAACCTCAATCTGATGAGGCTATATAAAAACATAAGTTTTCAGGTTGGTGTTTTCATTTTGTAGCAATTTGAGATGTTGAGCAAAACTATTTCTAGCAAATTCAATTCCCTTTTTCTGCTATACTAAATTTGTCCATACGCCAAGGTATCTGAAATGTTTAATATTTACTAATTCCACATCCTGAATTTTTATGATGAATTCAGGATATGTGCCATCACTGCTTTTATTCCAATTCTAGATCATAGTTTGTGTTTATATTGAGTCTTATTTCTTGTAACACTTGGTAAAGGATGTGAATTTTCTGTTCAAGATCATTCTTATCCCAACTATGAACACCTATGTCATCAGCATAGCCTTCCCACTCATGATCAGTACACTGGCCTCATGAAGGAAAGCAAAATCATTGTCTTCTATTGGTAGATTCATTTAGGATGTGGTATGGAATGCTGAGATGATCAGTGCCAATGTTATATCTCTATTTGTAAATGCACAGGTCATAGCCTAGGAAAAGATTAAATAGACTGTGGCTTTTATCTTCTACTTGTCATACTTCTGATAAGTTTTGAAATGTTTCCATATTGGTGTCCTCACCAGACATGTAAGATTCTGTAGACTGATACAGTTCCTCAATGCATTCAATGGCTTCAGAGCTTGGAAGGCAGTTTCTAATGGATTGATTTGCTGGATTCATTCATTCATTTTCAATGGTTTATCAACCCATTGCAGGTTATTTAAAGCCAGAAAATATTTTCAGATTTTAAGAAATTTTTTTTTTTAGATAATAATGGGTTTGTGATAAAAGTCTTACTAATTAGCCCAAAGCTGGGGTGAGAATATTTGGATTCATACCTTTCCCAAGAGTATTTGCATTTAAGTGAATATAACAAACTCAACAGGAATTGAAACTCTGCTCTCTGAGCCATTATCCATTACACCATCCACACATCCAACCTTACAGCACCTAGTATTCTCATTGACCGGGCTCAATGTTGCTTAACTTTAGTGATCATATAGGAACCAGTATTTCAACATAATGTAGCCATAAGCCCAGTTTCTAATGGAGAAGAGGAAGTCTTTATTAATGTGGTCAAATGCTGTTGTGACGTTGACACAGCAGGTATAGACTTTCTTATTAGAGAGATAAGCAGTTTCTTGGAGTTGTTTGATGACAGCTATGCCAACATTGCATCTCTTACCAGAATGAAAACCAAGATGGATCATGAGGAGTTGACTTTCATAAAATAATGAGAGCTTAGTTAATATAATGTTCATTAAAACTTTCAGCATGATGGATCCAATTGAGATACCTCTGCATGTGTAAGAGTCTTGAGGAATACCTTTCTGTTTCCATAATGCATGATAAACACCACAGTTTGGAAATGCATTTTTGATTCCTGACTTTTATAGAGAAACTTGTTATTGAATTTTGAAAGAAAGTAATCTATTTTCAAAACTTCAGCCTTAATGTCAAGTGATGCTTTATTATTCCTCGTTTCTTTAATAGCTTTCTTAATTTCCTCATCACTAGGTTCATTATTGTTTATGTTTAATGACAAACTTTGTAATGATTGGATGCATATTAATAAATGTTCTCTTTCTGTGGGTATCTTAAGTTTATGTGGTCAGTGTTGAAATGTGATTCAGAGTGTTCTTTGAGACCAAGACATTTCTTCTGTGTTAGTATTGCTTATCTGATCTCTTTGTCTCCACATTTTAACATTGTCTATGTTGTTTGGCTTCATTAATTTCATTTCCAGAGATACTGGTTTCTCGAAGAATTGACTAGTTTTTCTTTGTTTTTTTTCTTAACTGAATGCTGGATAACACAGTAAAGCAAAAAGTTTTGTTTTTGTTTTGTTTTTTTAAACAATCCTGCTGAAATATTTTGCAAAAGAGGACTAAAAATATAGAAAAGAAAATCTTTGTCCTTATTATAATTTCCAACCAAAATACTTCAAAGAAGATAGAAGCTGAACATAACTCATCTTAACAAAATAGTTAATCAGGTTTAAGAAATATAAGACCTCATATATACCTCATATTTCTTATTAAAGAAAGATGTGTGTGTGTGTGTAAAATTTCAGATACAACTAAAAATATATCTGTAAAAAGGCAATATGAATAAAGACAAAGAAAACTTATCTTAGCCAACACATTTTGTTCTCTGACTTTATCAATGCAAATGTAAGGAATTTATTTTGCAACAAGTAATTCTAAACATAAGAAAAAATGTTTTTAGTTTGTTTAAATTTAAGAATGCTCATCAATATACATTAGGTGGACTGAAAAATCAAGGTAAATTATAAACAATGCTAAGTGATTTATCTAATAAACAAAAGTGAGTAAATGCTGTTGATTTTTGATTTTTTATATAATGTAATTATTACTTATATTATTTTAGTTTGGGATCAATTTATGTATTATATATTTTAAATAATACAAGGTTATGAATTTGACCATTTTCTTTTAATTTTTCAACATTTTTATATTCATGCATGTTGGGTTGGGAAAGGAGTAATGCTTTCTGGAATTGAGATATTTGAAAAAATCCAGGGTACAGATTTATATTTTAGTAAAATTTGATAGCAGAACTCTCAAGAATTTTCCATCTAAGTAAGTTTCTTTCACTTACTTTTGACTATCACAATCATTATCAAGAATGAACATGGTGTCTGTAGTAGTTAGAATTCCTTTGTCAACATCCTGGTATTCTTTGGAAAACTGAAAGTTTGAAATAGTCTGATGTAACATCATGTGTTATAGTTATTGAGAATGAGGCTGCACAAAAAGAATTCAATTTATTGTTTTTATTTATTTGCATATTTTCTTATACTAATATATATGCACACATTAAATATATCATAGGCACTTCAACATACAGTCTCCTGTGGTGAATCAGATTTTATTTAATGTGGGATTTTGTATAATTGATCAGCACATCATGAATGACCAAAATACAACTATCAACAGAAAACAAATATTTGTGAATAATACCAAAATATTCTGCAGCACCCAATGCAAGAAAAGACTTAAAACCCTAGAAGCTATTATTATACAAAATAAACAGCCTACATTAAATAAAATATCATCCACCACAGGAGACAGTATCTTAAGGGGCATATGACATAAGTAATGTGTCCATATATTATACAAGAAAATATACAAATAAATAAAAAATATTTCAAAAAATAAATAAATTTCATTCTTTTTTGTACAGACTCATTTCTAATAATTGTTGCACATAACATCAGACTATTTCAAATTTCCAAAAAATACCAGAATGTAGAAAAAGGAATTCTAACTACTACAGAGACCACATTCATTCTTGATAATAAAAGGCATAGTCAAAAATACTTGAACAAAAGAACAAAATATAACCTTCTGACAGTTTATCCACAACTTGGAGCACAAAAACTCAACACCTTATTTGAATGGTGAAAAAATATAATAGAAAAACTTTACACAGACGGACCTTGTTGGTTTTTCTAAACCTTATTTGGATGAATACTTGCTGTCTCAAAAAAAAAAAAAAAAAAAAAAAAATTATATATATATTTCTTAGAATTTCTCAAATCTGCTCCTTGGAAAAATATTTTAGCTAAAGTTTCAACTTCATATAAGTCTTAAGATCAACTTTTTGGGAAAGTGGACAGATTCCATCACTCAATAAACCATGCTAGAAAAGCTTCCATTAAATGTACAGTCCTCGAGAATTAACAATAAATTAATAAATTAAAACAAACAAACAAACACACACTGTGGCAAATATTAACAGGAAGTTTAAAACACAGACAGAAAGAGAAAAATACGAGGAAGTAAGTTAAATGCACATAGTAAGGTGAAAGAGAGAAAAAGCAAAAATTTAGAAAAGTGATTAAAATTACCAACATACATTAAGACAGACAAAGTTTTCTGGTGGGTTGATTGACCAAATATTAAAGCAGGAGTGATTTTGGTGACACTGACTTTGGTCGGCAAGAGACTAGAGTTAAATCTTTCAGGCCAAATGATGAGATGGGTAAGCCTATTCAGGTAGTAAGGCTGGCATTAATTTCTGACCATTGGCAATGCCTTTCTTTGCTATTCCTAATTTACAATATAGAACATTTAAAAATTCAACTCTTTTCCATTAATATCTCCCCCCAATATATTTCATAGAAAGAAATTTGCTGTGTGACAATATTTCCACCACTACATGCATTTTTATCCTTCAGACATTGATAAAAGAGAGATGGGAGGAAGTACAGGTAAACAATGAAAGCAGAGGCACAACATAATGGATAATCTTAGTATTTAACATTTGTAGAATTTCCATCATTCCAGATAGCAAAATAATAATAGAACATTATGATAAGAAAACTATGATAAAAAGATAGAGGAAAAGTAAAGCAAGAATAATCAGATGGACTAAAACTCATAATAAAATAATAATAGTGGGTTGGGATAAAAAGCAAAAATAATAAGAAAGTATAACTACTAATAATAACTCCCAGAATCCTAGTGGACTAAAGCATCATTTTTTTTTTAATTTGGTGTCATAGTAACTGCCAGTTCAATCCCTGAGCTGGGCAGTGTGTACTTAGATTCAGTTGAAATAACTGAGCAGTACTAAATAAGAACTAGACAAGATATATCTAGACATGGGCAGTGAAATGAGAACAATCTACTCCTCCCTGAAGATTAAATAAAGGTTACTGAGATCAATATACATCTGATTGAGGTCAGAGGCCACAATGGCCAAAACATTGTGATAACAATAGTTTGCATGCAAACTCCTCATCCCATATATTCAGAAAGCAGTTAAGATACAAATTTGAATAAATCATAGAATAATCATAATACTTCATCTCCAAATGTCAGACAACATTTTATCAATTCTATTCAGTTGGCAAACTGTCAACAACCCAAATAATTGCGGTAAAAATATCAAAGTAAAATTTTATTGCAAACTGGAAAAAAATGGAGATGTTTGTTTGTAATAGTAATATAAATGCATTCATTACATTTGAGAATTTCATTTTTTACATTAAAAACAAAGAGAGATAACTCTTCAAGACCCTATTATTTGATTTTTTATTCAGTCAAGCTGGCTCAGACATTCACAAGTCTATCATGTCAACTATAATGGTCCTGCATCAAGGTCATAATCCTATTAGGGTGGCATTATGTATCATAACATAGCTGGTCAATGTAGGTGGTTGCTAGGTGACCATCCAGTCTTGCTCCATGGCTAAATATCCAGAGCAGTAGATCACTCACAAGTTCTTGTTTTGCTCACCAGCAACATTCTGCATTCATGTAAGATTGTAAAAATATCAAGGATGGGTTTACAGAGCTGTGATTTAGTTGTATATTTTCTCCAGGATATACTAAGTATAGCTCTCTGCATCCAAGTGTAGGTTCCATCAAGCTTAGACTCTAGGGTTTTAGTTAATGTCCAAGTAGTGTCACTATACATTAACACCACTTCTACAGTAGCCAGAAAGAATTTCCATTTGAGGTTGTCTGGTAGATCAGATTTCCAGATTATATCCATTTTATCCAAGGCAGCCTAGGCTCAAGCTATGTAAATTTTCACATCCTTTTCAATAGAATTTATTTCGCTTCCTATGTATGCAGAAGGTTTGACAAATTTTATTGATTTGCCGAGACAGTTTGTATTGAGCCTTGCTGGCAAGACCCTATACACAATAAAAAAAAAAAAATTATATTTTAGCTTAAGTCCTAAGAGATACTATTCCTTAAATGCCATATAATTTCAGGATGAAGGCAATCATGCCTCACCACAGCTTCCATTTTGTTTTCTTTATTTTTTTAAATATCTTTCTGTCTATATCAGATAAATGTTTATTGCTATGAGTATTCTTAGAAAAAGTACTAGAATATTTCTTTCATAGCTTTTTCCACAATTTTGAATTCAATATATTATCTTTCTGCAAGAATGGTTAGCAACCCTGAGAGAGAAGAGAGATTATACCTTTTCCTTTTTGAAATATTCCAACATAGAAAGCCTGTTATAAACTTCACCACATTTAAAAATCCAACATCAGTAGATCCATCAAAGTGCAATTGTTCCTAGATACAGCAGAGTCCGTATCGATTTACAGTTGCAATATATGGACCCTCACCAAAGGAATCCTCTTGAAACAGAACTCTACACATGTGCTCAGAATGGATCTCTATATTGGAGGGACAATGACACTAATGCAGTTTTGCATGGCTCTCTTCCCCCCAGGGTCAAAACAGAGATCAGGGAAAGATGACTGAAACTTGTTGGAAATTGCATATGCCATCTGAATAAGGAAGCATCAAAACTTGTATTGTGACAAACTGTGGGTGGAAAATGAAACTGGAGAAGACAGGCTCATTTATTCATTGATTGCCTGTACAATGACAGGTAATATTCTGTTGAACTCAGAACTACCAAGTAAGATTGAAACAGTCTACTTCACTCAGGCATGAATTCAACCTAACTAGTTTGAAGTGAGTACAAACTACCTTGGCCAGAATTTGAAACATGTTTACCAATTCAAATTTCTAAACTGTTAGCACAATTTCCAAAAGAAATTCCTGTATGATATACTTCCTGTATGATACATTTCTTTTGCTTACATATGGTCTCTAATACAGGCACACCTATATTAAGTAAACTTTGCAATTAGTTAAGTATACAAAACAGCAGAACCTGACCTTTTAAGACAAGTTAGAATCTGAAGGAGAACTTTAGCTTTTACTTTAAAAAGATTTTAACTAAACCTTCCACATGAAATTAGAGACCAACTTATAGATATATCTTAAAGGCTGTATATAAGTCACTCAAGGCAAAGGGTTACTCTGTAGTAAACATAGGAAAAGGCAAGAAAGTGCTGTTCATGAGGTTATGCAAGAAAGTATAATGGTTAAACCTAGTCTTGAAGAGATCAAATGTAGTGGTAATTTTCTAAGCACAGCTTAGATGTGGCACAAGGCTAAAAGTATGGAGCACTCAGTGAGGATTGAACTCACAACTCAGTCATAATTGTTCTAGTGAGACAAGCTTGCTAACCATTACCCCGTGTCGATGTACCCAAAAGATCAAGAGTGTAGTGATTGGGAAAACATCCTCTCAAGAGTCTGTTTGACAAGGCAGCAGTTCTTGAGAAGAAGCTCTTCGACTGGGACTTCTTACTACTGAAATATTAAGGGAATGAGGATGATTCATCCATGTGTATGCGGCATGATGGCTCCCAGCTACAAAGGTCCAGGCTGGTGGAACCAAAGACTGAAGGTTGTCAGAAAACTTGCCATAGAAATAGCGATAGATTAACGAGAGGCTTGTGACATTTCATCTGTGGGAAAAGGTTTTATTATTATTATTTTTAATTGTATAAGTTTTAATTGACTGTTTACCAATCCTTGCAGGTTATTTAAAGCCAGAAAATATCTTTAGAGTGTAGGAATTTATTTTTTAATGATTTAGTGATACAAGTCTTACTAATTAACTCATAGCAGGGGTGAGAATAGGTAGATTCATATGTTTCCCAAGGGTATTTGCATGTAAGTGAATATAACAACTGAAATTGGAACTTGGCACTCTGATTAACAATTCCAAGCCACTATATATGACATCACATGCACACTTACAACACCAGTATCAGTCACAAATCTAAGTCCTGACCAGGCTTGACATTGCTTAACTTCGGTGACTGTACAGCAAATGGTGTTTCAACATATGGTCATAAGCTACTTATTAATGATACAAAATTTAATTGTAGCAAAAATATATATATATATATATATATATATATATAATATTATAAAATTAGTTTTAAAACATACATACACCAACATTATAGACAGATTTCCACAGTAGATGAGCAAATATTGCACTAACATTGACAATCCACTGAAATCTGAGATACACAGGGAATTTTTTGAAACCAAAAGTTTTTCAACTTATGGATCTGTGCAATCTTAGCATTCTTATACTCTGCTTCTAATTAGATCTTTTACTCTGATTCACTCTACATCAGCCGGACGTGAATGCTAAAAAAGCAAAAATAAAAAAGTTGCTTTCTATGCAGGGGTCTGAGCATTGCGTCCAGCTAATAAAACAAATCCCCTCAAAAAATTGAATCACAAACATAGCCACAAAACAAAAGAAAAAAAAAAAAAGAAAAAAAAGAAGAGTCATGATCCACCCTTTGATTTTAAGAACACCACACATGACACTGTCACAGGTGAACAGGCAAACAGACAACATCACCACCAACTAACCCAAGACATGGCAGTACTTGTTTCATTTGTTCTTTCATGTTATAATACATGTTTATAACAACTGCACGACATCTAGAAGATGGCCATTATCATAAATATAGCTAAGTATTTTAATTTTCATTTTACCTTTCTATTTAGTTGTGAACAAAATTATTTCTTCCCTCAATCAAGTCCTGATGAGTGAGGAGTCAGTCAGGACATTCTATCATTTTCTATTTACTGCTTTTTTATATTGAAGTACCATACTTGTTTTCCCTTTTTGTCCCCTTTTAATTATGTCTATTCTTTTTGCTATAATTAGGTATGTCTTTGTTTCAGCCCCAAATTTACCGATATCCTTCTGACTAGAGTGAAAATTTAATAAATCATTTTCAGGTACACTACATTCTTGTTTGGATTTATCCACCTGTCTCTCTACAGTGGGTGCTTACATATCTGTCTGTCATCAATTCTTTCCCATGTGCGCATAGAGCAGACACACTAGGGTTGATCACATGTTCACCTATCAGGGAGAGCCACTGACATCTTGTGAGATGCCGATCTCCTCTCCAAACCTAGGAGGTTACCTTTTAGCTCAACTCTGTATCTGTCTCCTCTGAAGAACACAATGCCAGAACAGATTTTGCACTATCTGGGATGAGACACATATTACAACTCTATGACCCTCAGTAAACAAAGATTGAAAATAAAAAAAATAAGCATTTGGCAGGACCTCAAACTCGCATCCCTTTTTCCTTCAAATGTCAGCTATTCTACCACTTGAACTACAAATGCAAAAGTCTGCAAATCCAATCAAACTATATAAATCTATTCCTTACTTCCCTACTACAAACAATTGGTACAACAATTTGTTTGATGCTTATTTATATACACCAGTTGTGCTAATAATGGTAGCTTGACTTTTATTATTATATGAAGCACTGTCAATTAGTATTAACTTTGACTAATACTCCTTCCAACTTAATTTCAATTATTTACAGTCAAACTGATGTCCTCATCTCTGTTCACATTTTAACCATTTTTACCCTAAAGTTTTTTTCAGGTGTTTGTAGAAAGAGTTGAAATTTCTAGAGCATGTAATGAGAAAAGGCGGCTTGGAGAATTTGACATTCACAGAACAAGAATTTAAGCATGCTACTAGATTGGCATCTAGGTTTACTGTTGAAATAGCTAAATGCGACTGCCACTTCTACTCCACCAGTTTCTTTTCTTGCACTTCCTATCTGTGGAACTTCTTTCAATGTACTTGCTTCCCTGACAACTACAATCTTCAAAAATTTAAATGCAATATTAATCACTATCTTCTATCTTGAATCCTGTTCATCTTTTGTCCTTTCCTCATTCCTCCCTATACTCAGTCTTTTCGCTCACTTTCACTCCCTGTAATTCCTTGCAAGCTAGTAGCATTCCTGCCTTGCTTGGGGTGAAATGATTAAAAAAAGTACAGAGAAAAAATGAACAACCCTACCTAACAAGCTTGGATGGCATAGGAGAGATAGCCCAAAGACAAAATTTACTCCTACAAAAAAGACAAGAAATTGTGGAAAGCCACAATATCCAATGTCCTGAAGAGACACTGCATACAGAAGAAGTCAATCTGCATAGACTTCAGGGATCAACAGACACCTGCAAAAGGTTGGCAGGAACAAAGGCCAAAATGTTACGATAACAACAAAAATAAATACATTAGTCCAATTGTAAATAATGTTAACTCATCCCAGAAAGTCAAGCAGAATTTAATTTCAACTGGTTTATTTTTTTGTAATTTCTGTGGTTGTTAGTAAGCAGTACATATCCGAAATGAAGAACAACATTCTAACCCACACTGTTTGAGGAAAGCCATGGGAGTGGATGACAGTCTTGTGAGTTGTGAGTGAAAATGGGTGAAGCTAAAATTACTTTTTATTTTTATAAAAATTTTATTTCTGCTTGAATTTGTGCTTTTTTTTAATTTGTTTGAAAATGAACGCAGTCCCAAAGTAAAATAATTGAAAGTGAAAGCAAGCAAAGTGGCAGTTCTATTTACAATGCACAAGGATAAGTAAAAAATTATCCACACTTTCACCATAACATATCTGCAACCAGAGTAGCCATATTTACACTGTAACAGCAGCAAGAAAACTAGTGCGATCAAACTCAAACTTTCGATCATGTACCCACAATAGTACCAACTATAAGCACTGATGAACAGAAGGTAGTGTGACAAACTGAAAGATATGTTATGGTAAAAGTGCAGATAATTTTTTTTTTATTTACTCGTGTGTGTGTGCGTATATATATATATATATATATATACACACACACACTATATTGCCAAAATGGATTCCATACATGTGTCCCAAATTATGACCTGGATTGTTCAATTTACATTGGGATTACAAAAACAGAATTTTGATTTTGTATCTGCATTTTTTCCAAACTTTAAAGCACATAAGCCTAAAAAAAATATTTTACAAAGTTCATAACCTAGTGATAGTGGTATTACAAAAAAGTACAAGCCTAACTGGATTCCTAGCTACAAATTTTAAATAAATTCAACAAAAAAATCCAAAACAAATATAATATATATATATATATATATATATATATATATATATATATATATATATATATATACACACACACTATTTTCATAAAAATGGACAAAAGTAAGAGCCAAGTTTAACATTGTAACATTGCCACTTACATTGTAAATCGTGCCCATAAAAACTTAATTTCGTAAAGAAATTAAGCTCATATTCCGCCAATGTACATAAAAATATATTTTCCTATGAAATTCATACCTTTTAACTGAATCTTTACCTGAAAAATATATTAGGTTGAAAGAAATACTAATCAAATATTCAAAATTGACAATGTTTAATGAGGAAATTCAAATATTTACATTTAGTGTAAGCTACAGAAATTAAAATGAAATACTGGCCCAAAAATTAATAACTAGCAATGTGTGATCTATTAAGATTCAAAGCTAATAATAAAAGTACAATCAAAAGTGAAAACTGATTTAAAAAGATAGACAGTTTTACTACAAGGATCCTGCTGAAAAGTTCAAGGCTGACCAAGATACTCTTATGAAATATGACCAACTAAGGTTTATTTTTCAACATAACCCCAACCCCAACTCCCACCACATACACACATTTCTTCCATCAGTGTTGCAGTACTTGAATTCCATTAGTGAAGAAACTTTCATCCTGTTGGTCAAAATGTAATCAATAGCAGATATAACATTATCATTCCCAGCCAAGGGTTTTTTCATGTTGGAGAACAGATTATAGTCAGATGGTACCAAATCAAGAGAAAAGAGGTGATCAACTAGTTCAAAGCCACAGTCACACATAGCAGCCATTGAAAGCAAGGACTTGTGTGCTGGATCATTGTCCTGATGAAACAATTTTCCTGGTGTTTGGTCTTGATAGCCTTTCAGAACAACTTCAGCAAGTTGGCATAGTACTCCCCATTGATGGTATGGCCATTTGAAGATAATCAATAAGCAGAAAAAACTGAGTTCATCACCTTCCCTGCAGATGAAATGACCATGGCCTTTTTTGGAGTAGGTGAGGAGGTGTGTTTCCACTGCATGGATTGTATCTTTATCTCTGGCTCAAAGTGAACCAAACACTTACCCTGTGTTAGGAAATATTCAAGGAAACCAGCTGGATCTGCCTCAATGTCAGAATTTTCCTGTGAAATGATCAGGCTTATGCACTTTGTTTGGATATCAAAAAATATGGTACCCACCAAGTAGAAACCATTGTCATGCCAAGTTCATTATGCAGAATATTCTCAATTCACAGGATATGCTAATAATATTTGCTATTTGATTCATAGTCAATTGCCTCTCATCCATAACCATGTGGTGAACACCATGTTATTCTCAGTGGTGGCAGTTGTAAGACATTCAGACCTTGAGTTATCTTCAAGATTCCTTTCTCCTCCTAAATTCAACTGCTCACTTTTGCACTGTTGATGAAGCTGGAGAGTCATCCCCTAATGTAGCAACTATGTCAGCATGAATGTTCTTGGAGGCTAAACCCTTTTTCTGCAGGTACTTGATAATACCATAATGCCAAATTTTGTTCATTTTCAAGAGAAGTTGTTACTTGTTACTTCTGAAGTCTTCTTTGAAAAGTCAGATGTTAGTTTAACTGGAAAGAATGTAGTTATTAATAAGAAGAGTTGAAATTAATGCATATAAAATTTCACAGCTCTAACGTCATTCCTACATAGTCAGCCTATGAACTTTTCAGCCCACCCTCATACACAGTAATTTTAAATTAAAAGGTGTTACTTTAATAACTTCAAGGAATTGCAAAATCCTGTCATTCAGAAAGCCACTCATAACTTTTTACAAAAATATTAAAAAAAAAAAAATATACAAAATTGTATCATACTACACTTCTGAAGTTTTGATGAAAAAAAATGTCCTACCCACTGTAGGAGAGTAAGTAAAATATTTTATTTTTCTGCTGAGACAAACATATTAAATATCAGTCTATGTTGTTGTAGAATTGTTAGGGATGGCTCTGTTGGTGTTGTAGTGCATTAGATTTTGCTTTTTATCAATTTGTGTTTAAAATAAGCAAAACAAAGTCCTCATTATTGCCTTTATGCACAATTAAAACAATAGAAATTCCACTCCCCTCTTCCATTCATTGTGTTAGGAACAGATAAACCATTTTTTAGGAAGGTTGAATAAGGAAAAGGAAAAAAAAATGAAAGAGGATTGGATTTTTTGTAATGTAAAATATAATGTACTATTCATCTATATTAGTAATAAAAACATAACTACTTCAGTAGCTAAACAAATCTACTATAAATATACATCAGTATTTGTAGTTGTGGTGGCTGTTATAATAGATTGAAAGTTAATAATTGTAATAATAATGAATTACATTTAAATGCAAATACTATTCGAATAATAATAGAAGCACTGGAAATAGTTAAAATGAATAGTGATTAATTTGATTTTACTGCTTATCAACTTTTTGTGGGTTATTTAAAGCCAAAACATTTTTGGATTGCAATTTCATTTTTTTTTGGCAAGTGAATATTGCATTAACAATTTCTTAAGAATACCAATGATTTTTCCAGATAAAATCCTACTGTTTAACCCACACATCCAATAAAATACTGACACATAGGTTAAGAAAATCTGAAGATTAATTGATTAATTCATTTTCTACAGACTATCAACAGGTTATTTGCAGGTTATTTAAAGCCAGAAAATATTTTTTAGATTGGAAGAATTTTTTTTTGAGATAATGCTTTAGTGATACAAATCTTACTAATTAATCCGCAGCTAGAGGGAGAATAGATGGATTCATATCTTTCCAAAGGGAATTTGCATGTAAATGATAATACACCCAATTGGATTTAGAATCCTGTTCTCTGATTAATAAGAGCCATTATCCATTAAACCTCCTACATATCCAAATTTACAACATCTGATATTCCAAAGCAGTCACCTATCTAATTACTGACCAAGCCCAACATTGCTTAACTTCGGTGATCATATGGGAACTAGTGTTTCAACATGATGTGGGTGTAAACCTAGTGAAGAAAAATAAAAATGAATAAATTATAAATACATGAATTTGACAAAAACATCATCTTGGCTATTTTGTTTTCCCTATAATTACTTCATGGTAGATAAAATAATTAACCAATACAGAAATAAACAGGAACTCTAATTAGAAAAAATAACTTAATGACTGCATTAAAGCAAAACAAAATGGTTTTGTTTGAATTATTTGTAACAAAAGGATCAGGATTATAAGACCAAACAGAAGATAATTTGAGACGAGCCAAAAAAAAAAAAAAAAATAAAAAATAAAAGATCAACAATGTTTTGAGGCAATTTTTAACAACTTGAAATTTTTCTTTTTAAAAACTTGAATAATTTTAAATTAAAATTATTTAAAATTTCTAACACATTCAACATTATGGATAAAATTATTGTGAATTTTACATAGTATTTTTTCGAGACTTAGCATGAGCAAAACAAATTTATGGATTTGGACAAGAAAAAAAACACAAAAAGACCCCACGTTAATGTCAAAATCCACAAAAATTGTTCATCGTTTTAAGAGTCAGTTGTGCTTAATTTGTAAAAATGTAAGTAGAAAAAAAGCAAATCTTGATAAGATAGTGAGGATAAGCTTTCAATAAGATGGTTAGCATCGTAAATTGTTGGAAAAATAATCAAAATTGTGAACATTGCAACATTGAAAGGAGTTTTCAAAAAAGTTGTAGTTTGAATTTTTTGTGAATGGCTTTTTGTTGGTCATGAAAGTGATGTCGAGACGTCAGCAAAACATTCGAAAATAATTTAATGTGAGAATGCACAAGATCTCTGAAAAGAACGTTAGTAATAAAAACGGATACAGAATACAATATTTTATTATAACAAGATTCCAATCAAGAGCATGATGCAAACAGAAGCTAGAAAATAAGGAGAGTTAAAAAAAAAAAACAGTAACAAGTGATCAATTGATATAATCAAGTCAAGGACCAAAAAGGAACAGGTTTTCTTTTTCTTTTTATCATAAACAAATTAATTATACATCAATCATCAAAAAATCTATAAAATTTACCCTCTTCATTCTTACCCAACATTGGCAAGGTGTCCAGATAAATAACTTATTTATAAATTTTCTAACATATAGATCCTAAATTTGGAAAAACTTGTTTTTGTTCATACAAGACTTTACAGAACATTTACACAGGCTTACAGATTTCTTTTTCTACTTAGGACAATTTAAAAAAAAAAAAAAAAGTTCTGCATGGATGACATCAATTTAAAAAAGACGCAAACACCTTTTAAATAATCGAAATGATGTTGGTTAAAGAAAAATTCAAAGAAACAGACACTAGTCAAAAAAAAAAAAAAAGAAACTGAAAAGAAAAGAAAAAATTCCACAAAATTAAAACTGTAACTAGTGGGGCAGGTCACTCCTTCAAATATGGTGAATATTCATCCCCCTTTTTGGCTAATCAATGTAGCAGAATTCGTATTGTAGGTTAGACCTAATAAAAGTGGCCACTCTACTCGAATTGAAGGCTATCGAAAAAAGAAACATGTTTGCCTTAATGGTTCATAGAACATGAAAAAAAAATACTATCTACAAAAAAAAAAAAAAAAAAAAAAATCACTGTCAGATCTGAGTGTGAATGTTCAACTGGTTGTCAAATGTAGGAACATTCCTGTATGACATGCTAACTACTCTACAATAGAAAACTATTTGACACTTAAGGAGCTGGCATTAAAATATAATGTCCCCATTTTAGTTTTAGAACTTGTCTGACTGCCTTCTTGGGGAGATTATGGCTTTGAGTCTCGATCGAATCCATGGGGAGTGGTGTTTCAAACTAATGACAGAAAAACCTTCAATGCTATTCCCAGTTACCGGGACATCAAATAGCCAGAAGCTGATGGTTCTTGTTTCCAGAACAAGACCTGCATGCTAATACTGCAGTGAAGAGAGACTGACGATATGGGGTTGTATACTATGCACTGCGACTAGAAATAATTTGTTTTAGCTTACATAGGAGTAGGAGTCAATTTACAGTTAATTTACACAACAAACTAGACCATTCCCAATTAACTTTCATAAAATTTTATATATTTTTTTTAATATTCGTGATTTACTTACTCCATGTAATGTATAGTAATAAAAAAAATATGGTACTTTTATTGTTCTCTCGCCTTAATGTTTTCTTTTACAACCCATATTTTCTCACACTCAGTGACCACCTTATGTCTTACTGGCTTTATTGCCTTTTCTTAAAAAAATGATTATTTCTGGTTGCAGTGCATATTGTACACCTCCACCAAGACTCCTACTTTAAAACCAGCTATTGGATGTCAGGATACCTTATCATACATCTCTTCCACTGAAAAGGAAGCCATAACAACTACACCCATTATATGTCATCACCTGCTCTCAGCCAAGGATCAAGATCATCATCCTCTCTCCCAATTCCCTTTCTTTCCCCTGGTGGTAGAGATAGCCATGAATGAAAGAGTTTGACAAGGCCATTTGTGTGAATTTGATTTTGATGGAAAAGTGTGCGATGGAGAAGCCAACACACTTGGCCAGAAGTGCCTCCATCGCAGCTCAAGAGGGATTAAGACAGGCGAGATTTGGCAAGCCTGGTTGCATCGTGTTTTCAGTTGCATGGTCTGTCAACGTCTACCTTGGTTACGCCAGCCCGATTGGTGCTGCCTTCTTCCACCGATTTAGCTATTGAAAATGAAATCGTGTTTGCCTATTCCGCCATTGGGATCTTTGAAGGTTGGTCAGGTTTATTCTGGTCCTTCCTCTTTAGCTTTACCATCATGGGTGGACTGACAGTAGTTGTAACTCCAGATGGCTTCGCTCTTGCAATCACTGGAACAAGTAAGCCCTCTATCATAACAAAGAACAACCACTGGATGTCGGAGTGAACCGTTCGTTATCAAATGTACCACTTTGACTTATTTACTTTAATGACAATAATAGAAATGAATCAATAAATAAGAAAAGAATAAATCTAATAAAACTAAAAATATAAAAGTATCATTAACTATATGAGAACATTTTTATTATTGTTGTTGCTAAAAACAGATATTTGAGAGATAAAATAATAAAGGCAGAAATTCACAACTGAACAAAAAAAACAAAAAACATTACAACTCAAAATGCTTTTCCTACAAATTTGAAAATATGTCCTTGTCCATAAAATGGTTACTACAATCAATAAATAAAAAACAAATAACAGAATAAAATTATTAGAAAATATTATTAAAAATGTTTGAATGATAAATGATAAGTAAAGAAATCGACGATAAGGAACCAACCAAAGGAGCATAGGAAGAATAAAAACTTAAAAAGTGCCTTAAACTTGATGAAAATAATTATTATCAAAATGTTTGTTATTATTAAGAGGAAAGATCAAAGTATTTTTACGTATTTGTTTACATTTTTTAATCGTTCCTAGCACATCTGAAATTTTTGTTAAAACAGAAAATGTCAATTATCATATCTTATTATCTTCAATTTTATAAACAAAATGAAATTCTCTGTTTAAAATTCTTTTCAAAATTAATTTTAAGAAAATTAGAAATTATAAAGTTTATTTAAAATATTTTGAAACAAACATTACTCACTTTCTGCACCAAAAAATGTAGTTTAAAATAAGACAAAGTGGGTCTCAACAGTGGTGTCAATTGACGAGTGTTGAGTGATGATTTCATCAGGTATTGACAGCTTATGTAAAAGAAAGTTACCATACAGAAGGACAGAAATGACAATTATTTAGTTTTTAAGTGAACCCATTTATTTACCTCATTATTTTTAAGGAAAACTTTCAGCACTCTAATTTTTTTTTTTTTTTTGTATGTAGCTTTCACCTTTATGCTTTATGGAAAATATATAAAATAATTAAAATAAGACTGTTGAGAGTGAGATAAAATTTCATAAAGGTATCTAATTAATTTTATAGGTACCTTTCTTATGAAATTTTGTCAGAAGTATAGATAAAATACGATAATTTTACATACATTTATTACATTTCTATTCATCTTATTATTAATTTTGATATTTCATTTATGGAAAGATGTCATAACTGAGATAATATAAAAATTGGTATAAGCTATACAGTTTATAATGCTGTAAAGATAGATCTACTTAACACCATTGACTAAACTAATCAGCATTTTCACTAATTTTAGAGTATTTAACAACTTTAATATAAAAATAATAAAATAATTTAAGAAATAACAAATAATTGTTTTAAAAATTCATTTTTCATTGAAAAAGGTTTTTGGCTTTCAGACAATATTATCCATATTCATAAAAACAACTAAAAGCAATTAAAATCATTTGAAATTAAATAATATCTTTGTTTTATTGAGTTTTGTATGTTACAATTCAGAGCTGATTTTCAGGTAGGGGGGTCAGATTAAAAAGTAAATAAATAAATAAACATGATTTGCTTTCCTCAAAGCCTTGTGCTTTTAACTAATATAATCACTAAACTGGCTGGTATTGAATTTATAGAGTTTTCAGAAAATTAGTGGGGGGGTAATAAATATAAAAAAATAGTTTTGCCATGACTTTAAAAAAAGAAAAGATAATTTCCATCATTTATGAATAGTTTCTGAAAGTTTCATTAAAATCTGACAATTATTTTTATTTTTGCAAGATTTTCCAAATTAATGTCCGTCGTAAAAAAATGCGCTAAAATATGTTATTTAGTAGTTCCGCTGATGCAGAGAAACAAAATTTTTTTAATCAAAAATTAGAATGTTCTAAAAAGAAGGAAAAATTTTAGAAATTAATTAAAAAAAATACTTTGTTCTTTCTTCTTAACGATAAACATTTAGACGATAAAATTTTGTTTTCATCAAGTTTGGGGTCTTTTTCATCACACTATGTATGCTCTTTTTTTAGCAATTTCATGGAATATGCTAAATAGACATTCTTAATAAAGTAAACTTGCTAAAATACTTAAAAATAAAACAAAAAAAACAATTTACATTATACATCAATCTAAAAAAAAAAAAAAAAAAATATGTATTTTAATAATTCAATATTGTAAATGTATATAACAAAATTATAATAAATAAAAGTATAAAAAATGGATAATTAAAAGACATCCCTTTTTTAAAAATACGATATCGCTTTCTTTGAGCAATGAAAAAACAGGTCTGTTCACTCTGACATACACCCAGTAAAAGTGCTATAAAAATCCAGTCGGACCTCAGGACACATCACCCCCACCCCCAAATGAAACCTCACATTTCTTTATTGCCTCAAAAGGTTGTGAGCCCTAACAGAGAAGCATGTGGAAGAGTGGTAGGTAGTGAAAATGAGATGTACAAAGAGCTGGGTAGCATGACCTCAATACTTTTGGGGAACCTAGATTTGATAGGATGGCACTATATAAAAAGAATGGTCTGCCCTTAAAATACATGTCGGAATTATTTTGGTTAATATTTTTTGTGTATTAGCATTCATTAGTCTTTTCTCAGACCATTACATTTTTCAAAATCGAAAAATATTGATATTTTTATCATTCGAAGAGGTTCTTTTCATAATATACATAGTGACAAATTGATCCCTGATTTCTTAGTTATTTGTACTTTGTTTTTATTTACAAATGTCAAGTTTGGAGCTGTGCTTACATAATTGATAACTGTGTACTATTAAGAATAAGGAAAAGAACAACATCAGTAGTATGCAGACGTAGTGAGTTCAAAGTAATAATAACTTTCTTCATTTACTTCTTTCAAATTCGGAGGACTGAGGAAGAAGATAATAAGGAATTCACAAGCCTAAGTGAAATATTTTTGGACCAATGAAAACTTTGCCTTCACAGAAATTAGCCAGTCAGCCAAGAAGAAGGAGGAAATAAATTTGCAAGCCTATGCAAAATTCTTTCTTAAATAAACAGATGAGAAAAATTAAATTAATAAGAGAAGAGTGACGGAAGTCATGTGAAAGGTTTTGTTTCAGTTCCTTGTGACCAGCTTTGAAGTACTGGCCAGTTTAAAATTAAACATCAATTATATTATCGACCTCTAAACAGCACATAGCACTTCAAAGCATTTTCTCTCAATCCAAGAAAGCTAAGTATTTTAAACTAACTCTTTTCGTCTACTTTTGGACGGATGTAACCATATATCCCTTCCGTGAGCAACAAACTCATCTTTGTCTTAAAAATTTTTTCAATATTATTTTGTATCAGATGATTTAACCTGTTGTATGAACATTTCCTCTTTGTGACAATGATATAAAAACTACGGACTGATTTATTTTCCTGAAACAAGCTACTGATACTACTTCAAGTGTGTAAATTAGTGATTAAATTCCTTATCTTAAAATAAAAAAAAATGTAAAAATCCTTATTTTGTTAAAATCACCAGTGTTTTCTCGTTCTTATCATCCTTCATATATGGTACTTAAAATGAGAGTGCAACAATTGACTCTGTATATTTTTATTTTTTTTTATTTTGCTGAATAACACCAGGATTTCTTGAATTATATTGCTTGGAATTAATTCCAATCAATATAATTTCTGTTTGAAATATACTACAGAGTATTTTGCTTGCTAGAAATAGTAAATTTAATCCTTTAGCTTTCAATTAAAGCTAACATGAAAGCTTCAAGAAATCTTTTTCATTTATAAAAAAATAATTTTAAACCATAGATATCGAAAATTAGTGAAGGTACCTAGTATAGAGAGGAGAGTGAATATAGAGACGGACTTTCCTAGAATAGAATTGTTTTAGATGCTTGAAGTCTTTATGGGTATAATTAGCCAGCGAAGGCAACTCTTGAAAAGCAGCATCAGTCAGATCTATATTGTTTTTCCGGACAGATCCATGATACAGTTGAGAGCAGATCTAGCAAACCATTATAGTTGCTATAGTATCATTTTTGATACTTTTGAAATTTTTCATAAACATAAATGGGTCACTCATATACTTACTGATATTTGTTTTTAACGGGAAACTCATTGCTGCATCTTAGTTACTGATGTTTTAATTCACAGTTCATACTTTGTTGTCGCATGCAGACACTCATATCCATACCAAATCCCTAGTTCACAGAATTGAAAAAATATCCCTGAAAGTAAATGCTTGGCATTCTTTACTATTGATGAATACTTTATGATTATAGCTTCTCTCTCTTCTGTCAGTTGATGAAGTTAAGAAGAGCTTCTTTTAATAATGGAAAATTTTTCAGCTTGTTTTCTTCCAGATCTCTTGAAAATATTTCTAGTTTTCCCTCAAAAGCTTTAATATGCATCGACGGAATAACACTTCTATCTTGCAATTTATAATAAAGTCATTCAACTATTCTAAATCACTTAGTTCTGTATAGTTCTTCTAGCAACACTACAAATCAATTTAACACTTAGCCATGGCTTATCCATCTGACATCGATGTACATGAGTAACCCAGAAAATTGACTGTTAACCAGATTCAATAGTTTGGAAAACTGACGTTTGTTAAGTACATGAGCAGCTATAAAATTTACAAAGTTTTGTTACATAGATATAACATTTTCTAGTAATGTCAAAGTAGTTTTTGTACACAGAGATTCTTGATGCAAAATGCAATGAAATCCAACTAAATTTTGGTTTACTTCTTGTTTCAGTAATTGCACAAATACAGCATTTTTCAGTTCTGCTTGAATTTGTTAATTACTATTTTGAATTCATTTGTGATCATTCCTTTTAGACTGTAAAAATAACCTATGAATGGCCATAAAGAAAAGGAAAATAAGCTCAGAATGTAGTGGACATGGGAGGCTTTTTCTTCACTAAGGTATCTAGACTTTTTTAATTTAAGTGCAGTACTAGACCGGCTTCAAGAGATCATCAGTTTACATTTGAGCTGGCTAGATGTAGCCATAAATTCTATGCTAACACTTTCTTTTCTCTCATTTCTCGCTTGTGGAACTCCCTTCCAGGTCCATGCTTTCCAAACAAATTTGATGAGGACAATAGTCCGAATAATGTAAATAATAATGTACATAATACCTCACCTCAATATAGACAGATATTGAAAAGATTTATATATTATAAATTATTATAATTAATATTTTAAAAAATTGAAAAGTTCATTATTCATCAAAAATTTTTTTCTTAAGACAATAGCGTCTTTAATAAATCTTATGCATAAAAGCAATTAAAAGCTTTTCTAATTAAATAATACCATAGTTTTATTGCATTGTTTATTTTAAAAATGAGTAGTAGTTTGAACAATAATTGATGATTTACATACTCCAAGAAGTCCTACTTTTAACTAAAATAAAATTTTGGATGAAAATTTAATTACTCGAAATTTAATGAAATTAAGTAAGTAGGGTAACATTTGTAAAAAAATAAATTTACCAAGATTTTTAAAAATTTTAAAAATAATTTCATTTATTTGTGAATAAGTCCTGAAAGTTTCATTAAAATCTGACAATTATTTGATTTTTGCAAGAATTTCCAGATCAATGTGGTTTTCACCTGAAAAAAGGCGCTAAAATAATAATTGTAAACATTACACCAACTGCTGATGTAAAAAAAAAAAAAATTAACCAAAATTTCGAACGTGCTAGAAAGAATTAAAAAATCTAAAGTCTTTTTCATTCTCTTTCACTCCCAGTAACCCCTTAAATCTTACTTTATTGCATTACTTGGGGTGAATTGATAAAAAAAAAAAAGAATTAACTTGGACAGACAGTGATGCTTGATGCTTTGACTTCAATCCAGCATTCTAGCAATATTGACTGAATTTTAGCTAGGAGAATTGACTTAGGGTTTTTAGGTTGTCCCAATTTCCCAAAGTTGTCCAAAGGTTGCCTCTCTGTGTCTTTTCTATAAATACTTTCATGGTAATTGTTTGGATGAGATCTTTGCTAAGGTATCTAGACTTTTTGAATTTAAGCGCAGTACTAGACTGGCGTCAAGATCTCATCAATTAACATCTGAGCTGGCTAGATGTAGCCGTAAATTCTATGCTAACACTTTCTTTTCTCTCATTTCTCGCTTGTAGAACTCCCTTCCGGTTCCATGCTTTCCAGATAAATTTAATCTACAAAAATTTAAATGCAATGTCAATCGCTATCTACTGTCCTCCTGATTACCCTTTCCTTTTTCCACTCACTATTAATGTTTCTGTTCCTATTTTTTCCATACCCTGTAACCCCTTGTGTCATAGTGACTTTACTGCCTTGCATAGAGAGATACCAATTAAAAAGATACAATTTTAATGTTCATAAAACAACTGCGTTTAGTAAGCTCCTACATTGTGTGGCTCTTGAGTCTTTTATTGGATGAAGAATCATGTAAAAAATTTTTAGAAGACAACAATGGCTGGTTAGTGGAACTTCAGCATATTCTTTTTAGAGGAGAATGATTTCTGGGATTAGTTGTTACGTACCCTAACTCAAGAGTTGACAGGGGCTGTGATTAATTGATATATTTATTTTTAACAGCTTATATAACTTTTTCTGGTTCTTTAAAGCCAGGGAATATTTTCAGAATGTAAGAATTTTCTGGAAATAATGATTTACTGATACATGTTGTACTTAATTAACCCATTGTTGCATTGCTTGGGGTGAAATGATTAAAAAATATATATATCTTTGTTTTTCTTCAGAATTTATTCAAACACCAAGTATATGCAGAATTAAATTATAATGAAACCTGTTAGTGATCTACTATCAAGTAATGGCTAATGAAATTGTCTCAATACTGGTGAGTTTGATCAATTTTATATTATTACATAAATAGATGCTTATATCACATTATATCTTTATCACAGCTACAACCTTAATTATGCATACACCAGTTCTCAACATTACTACATAAATAGGAGACTGGAAGAGTATTTAGTAAGTTACTATCTAAATCTGTCATATGCCTGATAATGTAAGTCTGGATAAGCATCAGAATATTATAGCAGTAAAGAGATTTCACTTACATCTTAAAAATATAAAACAGTTTTATTCTTAGTGTCTTACTTAGGCAATCCAATCACTGAAATTAATGTTTATGTTTTTTACGATAGTGTTCTCAACATCATGATAATAAAATAATAAATGTTGCTTCTTTAGAGAAAAATATAAGTGAATAGAGCAAGCTGCCTTAAAAGAAATATAAAGCCATGACAGGGAATAAGGTAGACATACAGAAGGAACGAGGCAAATAACTTGGCTTCAACCATGCAGGCAAATAGTTTCAGTAGAAACAGTTTGTTATAGAGAGCCAGATCAACCACATCTTCCAGGCAAGAAGACCATGTATGGTGATTTTAAACAAGGAAACAAAAACTTGTGGTTGTGAGTGAAAAGAAAGTGAAAAATTAAAAGTATCTGTCTACATGTCTGAGATGTGGTATTGTAATTATTTACATTATTTGGACTGTTGTCCTCATCTTTGTTGTCATATTCATCTTTAGATGATTGGAATTTCAAACTGAACCCTTTATTTACTCCACCGGGGTAGAGTGCTCTAGTTCCATGTGCCATGCCTCTCCTGGATATCTCAGTTTCAGTTAGTTCCCTTTTAGTAACTCAACACTCCAAGTTTTTGTTCACTTCTGCTGTAGCCAGATACTGAACTCACAAATCTTTTGTTTCAACTCATTGGATTACTTCAACCAATGCTTTTATCCACTGGGCCATGTCTCCATATGGATAAAAGCATTGGTTGAAGTAATCTATTGATTCCAGAAAAGGCATGGCATGTGGAACTAGAACAATCTACCCTGGTTGACAAAATAAAGGATTCAGTTCAAAATTCCAATCTCCTGAAGAAGGCTGGAGCATAAAACTGTCAAGACGTTGTGAATATGACAACAAAGCTGAAAACAACAGTTTGAACAATGTAAATAATGTAAATAAAAATAGCAGGTTCTTACATGAAAGACATAAAAAAAAGTGAAATACAAAATTCAGGGTTGAATCTAGAATAGATCACTTGGAATAGTGTCAAAGAAACTATAGGCAAGATTGGATAAATTAGGAATTTGAGTAAAAGCTGGGAGAGGAGTTGCTGGGGTCAGCAAGGACACTGAGAAATGTTCTGTAGATTTGAGTACACATGATTGTCCTTCAATTTTCAACACTAATCACCTGACATCTTGTGTGAACAAGTAATTTCATGAAATATAATCAATATATTTAAAATACCAAGTGTATCTATACATATTTTTTTGTCTGTAACACTTTGTTGCACAAGAGTTATGTGCTATGTCAATGGCAAAATTGAAGATGTTTATGAAGCAAGGAAAGACTGTGAAACAGCAGTGTACAACAATAATAACTAGAAAAAATATATTCTATATTTCTAATAATAATGGTTAAGTAATTACTGGCGACTCGTTTCCATGTATGCCTGTCTACTAGGGCAGCTAGCCAATCCCTGTTGCAGACATCTGCTCAGGCACATTTGTGTTTGTTCAACACCCACACAGCCTACCTGTGGTTTATACTGCAACTATGCTGAGCAGACCTTAGTTAAAGTTTAACTGACATAATCAACAGTCTGAAAAAAGCCAGTATGCTCAAACGCTCAATCACATTGACTTGTGACTTTGTGCTAGCATAATGGGCATCTCAATAAAACACTGTGAAATATTATTTAAGAAATAAAAAAAATACTGAATAAAAAAATTGTTTTTATATTCTTTTGAAAATTTCCTCTAACAGCTCCCAATATTGTTCAAACAGTTCATCTTTCATGCCACAGAATTTGTTAACATTATGTGGGAGGGAGGTGCATTGAGAGCCCAAAACAGCCCTGGCAAACATGAGAGATGATTGTTAGATTATCAGTGTATTAATTAACCACCAAGCATCAGCCACCAGACTTCCCAACCTATTCAGATTTTTGCCCAGGGATCTGTTGGCCCAATTATGTCCTGACTGTGTCAATATTCATTTTCCTATTTACAATTGTATACTAATATCCTCATCTTTACTATTATTGTCATAATGTTTTAGCTGTTGTACCCTCTGGGCCATTTTTTTTATTATTTCACCCCAAGCCAAGCAATAAAGCCACTAAGATGCAAGGAGTTACAGAGTATGAAAGAATATGAGAGAAAGAAAACATTATTAAGGAAAGAACAGGAATTAAGATAGAAGATAATGAATGACATTGCATTTAAATTTTTGAAGATCAAATTTGATTGAAAAACAAGAAGCTAGAAGAGAGTTTCACAAGCAATAAGTGCAAGAGAAGAAAGTGTTAGCAGAGAAATTAGTTTGATTTAGTCATTTCATTGTATGAGACCTTGCCACCAATCTAGTACTATGCTTAAATTCATAAAGTCTAGGTGCCAAAGAGGAACATGATATTTATTCTTGTGATATTGCAAGAAATCTGGCACAAGGCCAAAAGGGTGAATGGAGCACATTCTTACTTACCATTTTACTACAACTATCTTAATACCTCAAACTCTCTATGGAGTCCTAACTAGTCCCAATATGTACAAAGAAGAAAGTTCATCAGAACAATTACCATGAAATTATTTATAGAAGCATAGGGAAGCTACATTATGGTGGTGAGAAAGTGACTGAAGCTGATATGCCAGGTCAGGACTAATAACATTGCAGATTCCTCTTTGGATTTATCAAGAATCTCTAAATACATAGCAGAAGCACCAGACCAGATATGACAGCAATATTCAATGCACAAATGAATGGTAGAATTATAAATATAGAAGATAGATTCTGGTGAGAAAAATTGTCCAGCAAGACACAGTGATCCAACTATTCTAGTAGCAGACCTAACAATTGATTCAATATAATCTTTCCACTTCATATCAGCAGAAAATATTAGCCTGAGAAGGTGCATGAAATCACTCTCCTGGAGGTTAGCATCAGCAGTTTTCATTTCAATCAAGACATTGTGATAATAACAAGATGAAGAACATTAATCTGACTGTAAATAATACATAATGATAATTCCTCATCCCAAAAATTCTGACTGATATAAGAATATTTGTTAAGCAATTTCTGCAAGCTTTTAATTCTACAACATTAAACATCATAAAAAAAAAAACAAATGAACTGTAGTATCCAGTGACATCTTTATTAAATTAATTTTTTTTAAATCACCACAACCTATTTCTTTGAAAAAAATCTCATGGGTTTGAAGTTTTCTTGAAATTTTTTAAATTTAATTTATTTTTTAAATTTTAGCATGGTAACATATTTTATTTTGCTAACAAGTATTTTCTCAATGATTGTAGCTTAGTATTTCAGTGTTTAAACGTGATATGACTATAAGCCAATCTGTTTTGGAAACTATCAATAAAAATTTTTTACTTTATTTACAGACTAATATCCTCATCTTTGTTGTTATTATTACACTGTTTCAGCTGTTGTTCGCTGTAGCTTTTTTTATGTGTCAATCAATATGTGTAACTTTCAAAAGATTACCAACTGAACCAAAAAACACTTGAAAAAGCCAAGGTGCACAACAGCTGAAATGTTGTGATCATAACAATGAAAAAGAGAACATTAGTCTGACTGTAAATAATGATAAGTCCACATCCTAGTAATTCAGACATTAATTCATTTTGCTGTTTTGGCAAGTAGGTATAGAAAACTTACAGAAACAAAATCAACTTCATTAACCCCACTTTTTAAATTTTTTTTTTTTTTTTAGAGACCTCATAGCAAAATACTGTGAAACCACAAATCTTTGATGAAATTTATTTGCCTTCCCAAAAGGTCATGTTTAATACAGGGTTTCACATATATGAGTGGTTAAAGATAATAAAAAAAATTGTCCAGTCCCCTGCAGTTGGCATGTCAATACAATGGAGAGTTGCTGCCTGAGAGATAGGATCTCCAGGGACAAGGCACATCTCTTCCAAAGATAGCGCTAATGTTTTTTCTTTGATTATTATATTTGATTTAGTTATTTGCTCCAGTTTTCATTTCACACAGTTTTGCCTTTTTTTTTTCCTAACTTCATAAAAATCTTTGAACATAATAGGTACTGACACCTGTAGTTACCAGTGCAAGGTATATAACTAGTATTGCAGAAAGATACAAAATATATAAGTGAACATGCTGTACAAAATCTGAGAGTGGATAACTTCTGAAAATTTATTTTGTGCTGGAAACATTTGCACAGATAGAGAGATAATAATAAAAATTATGAAAAATAGTTATATAGATAGATATGAATAGACTTTGATCAAGGCACTCCATAAAATAAGGATCACTTAGATAGAGAGATAGGTACGAATAGACTTAGATAGAGAGATTCGTATGAATAGATAGAGAGATTTGTATGAATAGACAGAGAGATTAAGAAAAAATTACAACAGATAAAAGCAAACTGAGATAGATGAACAGACTTTATTTCTTTTTTTTTTTATTCCAATCACCCTAAGCAAAGCAATGATACCACTAACACACAAGGAGCTAATGGAAGTGAAAGAGAAGGAAAAGATTTTAGAAGGAACTGAAAACCCAATTCTAAACAAGAAACAAGGGATAAACATCTTCACCTGTTCAAAAGACTGATGAGGAGTGTGAAACAGACCTATCTACTCCTATTGAATGGGAAAAAAAATAAATAAATATTAAACAAAATTTCAGAGTTTAGATGTTAGAAGTATAGAGTTGAAGTAGATTTTATAAGGAACTAGACACCCATATCTAAACAGGAAACAAGGAGTAAACCTCTACTCCTGTTAAAAATACCAGGGAAGTGTGTGAACTAGACGATATGTGAACCCATCTACTCTTATAAATTTCAGAGTTTAGGTAGAGACATTAGAAGTTATGAAGTGCAATGGGTAAATTGTCGTCATTTATATTTTTAATTTTGCACATGTTTTTGATTTTGTCCACTGCACAGTATAGTAGGGTCAGTTGGGCACCATCAGTGAGAAAAAATGCACCATGACACAAGTCACTTTGCCAGAAGGTAGTGCTGCCATGGGTCAAGAGGTAGCTCCTGGAAGACCCTATGTCTAGCAACAGGGCTCTGCACCATGCCACACAAGTAGAAGCCAGTCATGGCTGTCTGACAATTTGTGTGACCACATCACCCCTTACATCTGGCCACCTAATTCCCCAGACTGTGACCCCCTCAATTATTATGTGTGAGGCACAGTTGAGCAAGAGACCAACAAAACTCCTTGAAACACCAAAGATGAACTGAACGCAAGAATTTTGGCAGCATTCACCAACTTAAACAAGGAGACCATCCAGAAGATTTGCAGGAGATTTCAAAGTTGTCTGGAGTCTGTGGTTGAAGTCAATGGTGATTTTATTGAATAAATTTAATCTTTAGTATTTCAAGATATTTTGTATAATTTTGGTAAATATACCTGTTAAAATGTGATATCAGTGTTGTTTTCATTTTTGCGTAATTTAGATGACAATTTATCCATTGCACCCTGTACAGTGTTGAAGTAGACTTTAGAAGGAACTGGAAACCCAGCCCTAAACAGGAAAGAAAGGATAAACCTCTACATTTGTTGAAAAGACTGTGGAGGAGTGTGAATTGGACCTAACCACTCCAATTGACTGAGAACAATAGTTAGAAAGATTCCAATATATAATTTTCATAGTTCATTTTCCCACTGATTGGTAAACAGCATAATAGATTATTATCAATGTGATACTATGACTCTGAATGCAGATAATTTCCTTCCAGATGAAGAGATTTTTTGAAGCAGGGATGGGATTCTACAGATAGGTACTGAGAATATCATGGACAGAATATGTGAGCAATGAGGAAGTTTTAAGGAAAAAAAAAAACAAAAAGAACACTTATACTTAAAATCCAAAACAAAATGTTGAAATTTCTGGGATACATAATGAAAAAAAAAGTGCTTGGTGAATGTTACCCTCACAAGAAATAATGAAAGCAGGAAAGACTATGGGAAACAGTATGTAACCTACCTTTTTTATGCTGTTGTTCACCCAATACAAGGCCCAAGAGCCACTCAATGTAGAGGGTTACTGAATGAGGATGTTTTATGGATGTAAGAGAGGGCGGTAAGAATTATAGATTATGAGGATATATAAGATAGATAATGGTTGACCCTAGACTTGAAGAGGTTAAGATTGTAGTGGTCAGAGAAGCATCCTCTCAGGTGTCTGTTCCACAAAGTGGCAGCTCTTAGGAAGAAGTTGTTCTTATGAAACTTCTTTCTTACAAATGGAACACAAAGGGAATTATGATGGTTCACTTTTGTGGCATGGTAGGTCTTAGTTATAAAAGTCTGAACTGATACTTAAGTTTGTGTGAATGGAAAGCAGAACAGAGGCAAAAGGGGATGATAAAAGAGTCAAACATTGTTTACAGCTACAAGAGACAGGATGTTGTGGAGAGCCATTGTCATCCATAACACATAGTAGAATCCAGTCACTAACAGAAGCTCACAGAAAGGAAACTTGGCTGTATTTTTTATAATTATAAACGGAATATAAACCAGACAACAAATACTTATTTTTCAACTAAAACCTACCCTACCATGCCTACTGTAGCAAACCACCCTGATTACTTTCATATTCCATTGGTGAAATTAAGTTCCACTTGAGGAGTTTTTTCCCCACAAAGTGCTGCTTTATAGAACCGACTCCCAAGAGGATGCTTCCACAATCAATACAATCTTAACCTGTTCAAGTCTAGGGTAACCGTTATCTTCCCCACATATCCTTTGCCTCTTACTCTGTAACCCTCTAACTCGAGTGGCTCTCAGGCCTTGTACAGGGTAAACATCATGCCATGTCACACACATTGTAGTGAACCATTCTCATTCCCTTCATATTCCATTAGTGAGATGTAAGTTCCACTCAAGCAGCTTCTTCCCACAAACTGCTATTTTGTGGAACTGACTCGCAAGAAGGGGTTTCCCTGATCACGACTATCTTATCCTCTAGGGTTAACTGTTATCTTCCCCCACATATCCCCATAAACTGTACCTCTTAAACTAGATTAAAAACGCAGCTAATAACATGTCAAAATACAAAACTAAGTTTACATTTCTACATAAAAATGTAGACACTAGCAACAAAGTTGCTATTAGTGTTTTTATAACTAATTAATAATGGTTATAAAAATATATTTCAGTTTCAAAGGATAGATGTTAGCAATAAATTTTTTTTTAAATTTGTAAGTAAAAAAAAATTCATGCTCACATATAAATGCTGACTGCATCTTAATTTTGTCAACCCAACCACAGAAAACCCTCTTTAAAATTTAAAAAAAGCAGAGGTGGGTAAATAATTGCTTCCATAATTAAAAAATGTTTCTTCTTTTTTTCAATTCCCTCTAAACAAGGGAATAATGCCACTAAGACACAATGAGTTACTGGGAGTAAAAGAGAAAGAAAAAGACTTTAGAAAGAACAGAAAACAAGGGATAAACCTCTACTAATGTTCAAAAAACTGGGGAGGGGTGTGAACCAGATGATAGCTGAACTTATCTACTCCTATTAAGGTAAAAATAAATAAATAGTAAATAAAATTTCACAGTTTAGGTGGAGACTAGAAGTATAGAGTTGAGGTAAATTTTAGAAGGAACCAGGAACCATTAAATTTTATATATATATATATATATATATATATATATATATATATATATATATATATATATAAGGTATGTAACCTCAAATGGGCCATACTTATCAGATTGAAATATTGTGTGTGCACATACTTTTTTCACATTGTAACTTAAAAAGAAGTTGAATTCTACTAATTTTTTTCTTTACACTAGAATGAACCAAAAATTTTCCTTGATTCATTTAACAATTTTATTTTTTTTAAATATGAAACAAAACAATAAAATTATTGGGGAAATTTTAATTTTTTATTTTGGATTAATATTTTCTTGGAATTAAATGTATTGTAAATTATTTCAAAATTTCAACAACTTTAACATTAAAAAATAACTGATATTTTTTTTTAACAAAATTACAAAAACAATTTTTTTTCTGAGTTTTTCACTTCACAGCTCATAAATTTGTGACATCAGTGAAATTCCTTAAGGGTCCAACTGTGTACACATGTACCGAAAAGTCATAAGAAACATTGAGTCGGAGAAGAAATAGAGAGAAAATAAGCCTTATTTTCATTTAAAATATACAGTATTTTACATAAATAATATTTTAATTGATTTAATATATCTTATGAAGATAGATATATGAAGATCGATATTGAAAAAATTACGATAAAATAAATCTTAAAAAAAAAACAAAAAAAAAAACCATCGATAGCAACAGTGAGAGACGATTAAAAAAGTAATTTTGGTAACAATTTGAAATGTTTCTCTAAATTTTAGAAGCATTTTTAGAATCTAAGAAGCATACAAACTACAAATGAACAAAAAATGAAATGCTATTTTAATGTAGAAAAAATAATTTCTGGTGATCGTAAAACAAAATTTAAAATGTATGACCCGACCGAACTGTGAAAATGTCAACATCTTGCCAAATCAAACATAACAGAAAGAGAAATAAAATCGATCAGAACATGTTTTAATTTATTTTTTGGAATATGAGACAAGTCAAAACAATGTCTTTAGTCGTCGTCAACAACTTTTTTTTTTCCTTATGGCGTCTTTTTCTCTCTCTATTTTTCAATCCTTTTTTTTTTCCCCGCTCATTTGCGGTCTTTTAAATTTATTTTTACAAGTAAATTTTTCTGTGAACGTCTGTAGCAAAATCTTGTTTTGTCTTTTCTTTTATATTTACAAATCACCAAAATGTCAGAGATTCACTGACCAACACCAAAAAAAATTAAATTTAAATAAAAAATCATTTTAAGTTTTGATTTTTGCCAAGATAAATAATTAAATTTTGCTTTAATAATTTCAATTACTTTTTTTAACATAAAGTTTATTGCAGAAATTGGAAATTTAAACTGTAAAAAAATGAAAAAAAAAAAATGACATTTTTATCTTTTTTTCATGAAGCGGTAAGAAGCGAAAAATTAAAAATTGCAAATAGAAAATAAAAAAAATGTATCACACAAGAAAACTGATTCCACTTGATTTACAATAAGTAAGTCTTCTTAATCATCCTGTATGTACCTAAAAAGAATTTGGATAAAGAGACAAAACTCCAAACAAATTGGTAAGAAATAGAAAATAATGGACTTGGAGAGAATAATGAATAAAACTTGGTGTCGTCGTGTAAATAAACAAAAAAGAACAACACGTCGTTTTCAGACGGGCAAGAAATGTTTGTCTCGTTTAAAAAAAGAGAGATAGTTTTTAGTTTTTAAAAAAAAAAAAAAAAAAACTCCTAAATTTTGTCTTATTTACAAAATAAAATTTTTTAAAAAATAGATGAAAGAGTTAAAAATTGTTATTAAAATAAATTTTCAATGATTTACTTACTTAATGCAATGGAATGATAACAACGACATGCGGACGGCGGCCGATAGTTTTTTTTTTTGTTTGGTTGTGCTTGACTGACGAGAGATGGAAGTTTATCAAACCTAATTTCCTAAAGTAAGTATTATTATTCACACTCAACAACAAAAACCTCTTTTCTGGCCTTTTTCCCTTTGGCTTCTATGTTATTCAGTTGATGTACGTCAAACGAAATCTAGGTATTTATTTACAAGATACACTTTCTCTATTTACTACGATTATCTCATGTGTGTACAATGGTGAGAATAAGAATAAGAACAGCTTTTCTTTCTTCTTCTTCTTATATAATAAATTATCTGTTATTTTTGTATAAAAGTCGAGCGTGATGTAATTTCCATGTGATTTCTACTTTTTTTTTTACTAACATAAAAATGACATAACAATTTAATACATTATCTCTCGTTTATGTGGGAGGCGGAGATCTTAGTCTGACACAAGGCCATGTAATGTCAAGTGATAAGCAGGAAGTCGAGGTGGGGGGAGCTAGTTGTTATGTTGAAGAAAGAATCATTTTCTTTTTCATTAAGAGAATAATTTTAAAAAATAATTGTTTTCATTTTTTTTTTTTTAATTAAGGTATTTTTATTACCCTTGGGTTGTGGACTCTAAAATCGCCACTTTGGACTAGTCTAGGAAATATTATGGCTTAGCAATGAGGCAATGTTAATCACGAGCCGGCAGTAGGGTTTCAAATCCGATGACTATTTTTTTTTTTTTTAATTTTTTCATCATCACCGTCGTCGTCATCCATTTTTAAAGCCCTAATAAAAAAATTTTACCCACCTTCACTGAAATTAAAAATAAAAAAATTGAACCTAGCAAAATGATTCTGCGAGGTTTGTATAAGATTTTTCCTTTTATTATAAAATTACCTAAGCTGCTTAGGCTAAGCATAACAGCCGTTTCATGGACTCAGTGAAGCAAGGAGGAAGCTTGTCTGAAACAGTGGTCCCATATCAGTAATAGTGTAAATGTAAATCTAATATTTGTCAGCACAAATCCATGGAAAAATTAATACCTTTATTTCATTTTTATGGATAAAAACAAAAACCAAGTTTTTCTTTCCATTTGCACTTAACATTTTCATTCAAAACAATAATCCCAATTATAACTTCATAATAAAAATAAAATAAAAATAAGAGCTTATTTTTATACGAATTATGGACATAAAAAAGTTATTTCAATGTAAAATTAAGATATAAAAAATTACTTTTTTTCACAATACTGAAGACAATATTTGAAAATATTATAATTTAAATATTCTTCTCTTGCTGATAGATTTTTTTTTTTTTTTTTTACTCTTGTGGCAGTGAAGACTTCTGGGGTTATTGGCCCTCATTCAATGGCGTTCCTTCAGAGGATTGGCGCAATTGTGTCTCGATTAAGAGACAAGCTTCGTGAAACAGAGTGGCTCTTGCAGAGTGTTTCACTGGCGATGGTCCGGGGTAATGCTTTCTCCATCATTGTGGCTAGCAGATGATAGCAAAAAAAAACGAAAAAAAAATTGTTTGTAGTTACTATATTTGAAAAAAGAGCATGTAATTTGAAGAGTGAATAAAAAAAAAATCTACTTAGAAATCTCATATGCTAGGAAATTTGTCCTGACTTTCCCGCATCAAAGGGTTGAGGTTAAAAATTGCGTAAAAACACAAGTTAAACAGCAAGATTAGAGCAGACAAACTCTCTCTTTTAGGCGCGTACGAATAAAGAAAAAACTCCTGCTCAGTGAGTAACAACAAAAGAAGAAAATGTTTATTTACAAGATATACAGAAAAAAAAAAGTAAAGGGATGAAAGAACAATTAGGCGAGAAAGAAAAGCCCTTTAGTAGTTCTTCTTGAGTAAAAGAGGTTCTGGAGCCCCCTAATGTCAACCTTACAGACGGTGGGCAAATTTCTCACTGGCAAAATAGGCAAGATTCTCCAAATATATGGAGTTTTGGGAGGCTCCGATGGATTGGAGACTTTTCCCTCCAAAATCATTGTACAAATTTCCTGGCCCCTGTATTGGTCAGAAAACACATTCTTATCTCTGATAAGAATCAGGGCCCTGGAAGTTGGTTTTAAAGGTACTGAAAACAGGTTGAAGTGAAGCTGTGAGGTTTCTCCCAGACTTTATGGCACCATGGAAAGAATAATGGTGGTGGAATTCCTTTTTATTTTCCAGCTCTCTCCTTAGTGAGAAAATATATTCTTATCTCTGATAAGAATGAAGGCCTTGGCAGCCGGTTTTGAAATTAAAAAGAGGTTGGAGTGAGGATAGAAAAAATAGCATAATGTGAATTTGTGAAATTGTTGTTCTCAAATTAAATTCCAACACATATCATCCACAGCATTATAAAAAGGGTTGGAAGATTTTAGTCCCCTAACTTTTTGTTGGAACTGAATAACTTTTGCTTCTTGGCACTATTCTATTAAGAACAAAATTTAACCTTTTTGCCCACAATAAAACAGTGTGTCAAAAGATGTTTTTTTCCTTTGACACCACTATTATTTCATACTATCTTCATTCCCTTGGCAATGTTTATTGTTTGAAAAAGCAATGATTAGAATTTAAATAAAACTAAAACATATAAAAGTGAATTTATACATTTTAAAACATTCTAAAAATGCAAATCAGTATAATGAAATGTTTACCAATCCCTAATTTATAAACAAATTAATGTGAAAACAATCTATTTATTCATAAATGTATAAAATATTACTAAATCATAAAATATGTACACCTACTATAATAAAATATTTTATTATTTACCATTTATAAAGTTTGAATCAATTGGCAATTTACCAATGTTTTGCTAACCATTCCAAAGAACACAATTCATTGAAAATTTTGTAGATTTTTATAAATTTTTGAAACAAAAGATTTTTTTTCAAATTTATTTCTTTATAAAATGGTAAATAAGAAATATCACATTGTACCTGATTTACATATTTTTATAATCTTGTAAATAAACACTGTCAAGGGATTTAAAGTAATTGTAGAGTCAACAAAAAAAAGATGTCCCTTTGAAACATGAAGGTTAAACTTTGCTTTTTTGAGACTGTTAATAAGCTGATTTTGCCTAAAATCATTACTGGCACTGATTTTCATAATAAATCATAAGACTTCATCTTTCTTTTTAAAACATTAGCTTCTAAAATTTTTTATGTTCCATTCGGACAGCTTCTTCCCAAGAACCACTACTTTGTGGGACATACTCCAGGCAGGATATTTTCCCAATCACTGCAATGTTGACCTCTTCAAAGCAAACGTTAACCATTATCTTTCTTGCATAGCTCCAAGAACTTTTTGCCCTTTCTTACACTCATACAATAGCACACAGTATCCCTCTAACTTGAGTGGCTCTTGTTCCCTTTATTAGGTGATCATTATTATAAAAAAAACATGCAAAAAACATCTATAAGTCTCATTCTATAAAATGAATTACAAACGAACATCAAAAAATTGTGTATATATAAAATACACCTTTTTTTGCTGTTTGTTTGTACTTATTCTGAAAAATAGTCCTGCATCTGGCAATAAACTACATCTGGCAGCAAGCTGCTGATCAGAAGATTGAAGGATTTGAGAAGTGTAGAACCACTTTTTAATTGCTGTTGTTTCTAGGTCCACCAACAATACACCAGTAATACATATTTAGATGAAAAATTACCAACAATAGTAAAATTGCCAACAATACAATTTTAAAGCAAAATAACCAACAATACATTTTATCTGTAGTTAAATGCATACAATTACATTCAAAACATATTTAGTTGAAGCCATAAAATTGTCTTCAAGATATTTCAATTAAATTTTGGCATTAAATGACCCATAAAAAGTTGATATGCAGTTAAACAAATGAACGATTTTGAAAAGATTCAGGAAATTAAAACTTACCCCCACTCCAACTTTTTATTTTGTAGTATCATGCCTGAAGGGTTGCCATCTCCCTAAAATGAAAATGCGGGATAGGGAGATGTTTTCATTTTTCCTACCAGGGACCCTGATCCTCTGGACAGGTTCTCTACCTTGGGGGCCAAGGATTCTATCAGGGTCAGGTCCAAAACTGGGATCTATGGAAACATAAAGCTGAATTAAATCAGTTTGGTATTTTTGAGCAACAGGAGTTCAAATTTAACAGATTATCATTCAAGAATTTTATATGGTCAATGCAAAATAAGTTTTATAATTCAATACGAAATAACAGTTTAATTAGAAAGTTAAACAGAACTGTATTTTACGCAAAAGTGGGAATGTTTTTCATTGGTCATTGAATTTCAGTGTGAAAGAGAGAAAGAGAAAGACTGTACGATGAAATAAAGCGAAAGCAAGAGAGTGAGACAGAAGTGGTAGACCGACAAGATGAATTAATTGTTCATATTTATTAAGTATTATTTATTAAGTATACGTTATTAAGTATACCTTTGAAAAAAAAATGGCAAAATTTACATGGATTTTTTAAAAACAGTTGTTGAATTTTAAAATATCAAACAATCTCATATTTTGCTGGACAGTCGGCAGCTGTACATGCATGTGTAAGAGTGAATTGTATGCTGTAAGTACAGACTCACATAATATCAGAAAAATGTAATATCTTATATAGTCTACTTAGCTTCAACCAGCAAGGATCAATAAAAACTGCCTCAGATAAATCACTAAAATCTGTTGAATCTTTTACATACCTTGGAATTGAAAGAAATTCTACCAAAAAAGAATGTAAAAATTTACATAGCTAAAGCCCAGGCTGCCTTGAATAAAATAGGTGTAATCTGGAAATCTGATCTACCAGATAATCTCAAATAGAGATTCTTTTGCACCATTGCAGAGGCGGTTTTAATTTATGGTGTCACTGCTTGGACATTACCTGAAACCTTTGAGTCTAAGCTTGATGGAATCTGCATTTTGAATGCTGAGAATTATACTTAACATATCTTGGAGACAACATCTAACTAAATCACAACTTTATAGATATATTTATACAAACTGACACAAACACAGAATGCACTTTGCAGGACACTGAAAACTTGTGAGCGATCTACTGTTCTGAACCCCTAGCCATGGCACAAGACAAGTTTGCTTGCCCAACAACCACCTATACACTGACCAAGTATGTAATGAGACAGGATATCACTCTAATGACTTTCCAACCTTGATACAGAAGCATGGGGGTTGGTGTGATAAGACTTGTGACTGTCCAAACTAGAGTGAACAAATAAAAATATAAGCCTAGTACAGGGCCACAACTACGGCGCATTCAGTGAGGACTGATCTCATTACTAATGATCTGAAAGACTAGCTCATTAACCATTGCCTCAAACCAAGGCACCCAAGAATAACTATAGTATGTTGTCAAAACAAAAAAAAAATATATCCCCAAATTAGAATTTTTACCAAGAAGGTGCTCCAGGGTTGTAATGGACAAGGTTACTTTTGGTCACCAGTTTGTAGCAGAAGTTACAACTTGTTGCTGATGAGGATGAAAACTTTCAAAATCAGCAATATCAAAAAAAATATTAATTCACCATGTGGAGGATTTTCATACATATTTCTTTAAAAAAAAACAGCATAGCTCACAAAAGAAGAGAAAGAGAAAATTATATTTATATGTATACAGATAGCTTAAAAAAGAGAAAACATTTATGGGATTATCATTTTGTGTGTGTGTGTGTGTGTGTGTGTGTGTGTGTGTGTGTGTGTGTGTGTGTGTTCCACATGGTTGGGTTGAAATTAAGTAGTCAGACTGCCTGTGGAGAAGAGCTCTGCTGTTATCACTACATCCCAGAGAGAGAGAAAAGGAGAGAGTTTATGTCCTTTCCATTAATAGTCCTGAATAGAACCCCCACCACCACCACCAAACATTAAACAAAGTTCATTGGTAGACAAGGTGGAGTAATCCCCACAACTTGAAGAACTTTTTACAATTTTCCCCACATACATTCTATTGTATTTGTTTTGTTTTTCAGTATGGTTACTTAATGGTTTGGTGGAAGTAATTTAGTATGACTTGTTACGAAATTTATAATAAGCCTTTCACTCATTTAAATCGTTGGTTGTTCCAGGAAGACTGACCTTCTAGAATTTTTTTAATCATTTCTCCCTAAGCAAGGGAATAATGCCACTAAGACACAAAGAGCTACTGGAAGTGAAAGAGAAAACTTTAGAAGGAACTGGAAATCCAATCCTAATCAGAAAGCAAGGGATAAACCTCTACTCCTGTTCAAAAGAACAGGAAGGAGTGTGAACTGGACAGTAGGCTGAATTGGGGAAATGTGTTCATTGTTCTGTCTGCAAAGAAAACAAGGAGACTTATGTTTGTGGTCATATCAATGTCATTTTGATGACATTGATTCTCATTAATAGTTTATATGACATGTAAAGGTACTACAAATTGACTGGGATGTCTAATAAAAAGGTTTCTTAAATATTAATAGCTACCATATCAGTGTTGTTGACTGAGTCAAACCAACTATCAATGTAGTGTTTACATCTGGAGTTTAAAATGACCAACAATAAACTACCATGATAAAATCTTGTAGTGATTGATGCTGCAGACAGTATGAATTAATTGGGCTCATTTTAATTTAGCAGAAAATTTGATGGCATCACACAGAAATGCAGTCACTAATCATTCTTTTCACATTTGATTGACTTGTTTAAAAATGTGATAGATAGATATGAATGGACTAAATAGATAGATATGAATAGACTGAGATAGATAAAGAAAGAAAGAAAGAAAGAAAGAAAGAAAGAAAGAGGGTAAACAGACAAATCTATAGTGCATGGTGACTGGCAGTTTCACACTTTAGGCAATCATCAGAATATGTTTGATCATCTCCTAAGGAATGAAACTGTTAGTCATTGTGCAGTGTTGATTTCTATGTCTACAAACACTCTATCTCTAATACTGAGCACTCATCTCATAAATGTAAAAAATTTTAAGCAATATGTGTGTGTGTGTGTGTGTGGTTATAAATATATATTAACAATTCAACTTATAAAATCAATTTAATTCAATCAAAGTTTGTTTTTTTGTTGTTTTTTTTTTACAGAAACAATTTCAATTTAATTTACACAAATTCACAATCATTTGTTCTAAGGTATTTAGATTTCATGGTGAGTGTCTGACATAGATCTCATTTTTGTATGACATCATCAAATTTGCAGCACTATGAACCCTATTAATTCATATTTATTCTTTCTTTTCATAACCTCAAGCACATTTTATTTCCTTGGGTAAAATCTTTAGATGTGATTCATATTTTAACGCCAAAACAACAGCCAATTACAAATTAGCTAACAAAAGTTGATAAAATCTTCATATTTTATTTTTAATTTTCAAAATTTCAAATTTTAAAACCTTTATACTTTTAAATGTTGGGTCCCAAGAATTGTTAAACATGTATATAACTAAAAATAATGAGAATGAAACCGCATTTCTTTAAACTTAACTTTCCAGGACAAAATAGAAAACTATTCTAGTCTTCCAACATTCAAAATCTACTTTTAAAAAATTGCAGTCCCAAGAGAAATATAATGTTGTGGACTCTTCCATAACAAGCTAGTTAACCCCTGCTAGGAAATGCACTATTCCTGTTCTAATTTTCACCATCACCATCTTACAAATATATAACAAGCATTCATTGGTCAATCACCTTCAATCTGTTTTACCGCGTTTTCCATCTGAACCAGTCACGTGATTCACGATGATATATAAACAGAACACGTGTAAACTCTCGTTTTGACTGATGCAGTCAGACGTTAAACAACATTACCCACGTTCACGCAAGTACGAACTCTGAAATCTCTTCAGAACGTTTACCAACTTGTACACACAATTCCAAATCTTCTGATAATTCAAACCTTCTATTTCTTTCCAACACACACCCGAAACAAATTGGTGATCTCCGACGTTCGCAACAATGTCACTACTATGACTTAGATTCTTTTTTTATAATGTTCATGCAAAACAATGCTCAAGAGCTGTTCAAGTTTTAGAGGCTTACTGAATGAGATGTGTGATAAGAATAAGCAAGAAATTATTTTAATCTGCAGAAATTTGTTTAAAATAAATTAATGCTTATTATAAATTTTATTCCAGTCCGGGCACTAGTTGGGATAGTTTGAAATTATTTCATGTTTCAGGCAAAGGCAAAAAGTGCTCCGGAGCACTTGCTTATAAAAACGAAGCAGTAAAAATGCCATCATAATTCCAATCTTGGTACCACAACTTTTAAAAATTAACCCTTTCTTTTACCCGGGCCTGAACACCAATATCTGGCATTAAATGAAGGAGGAAATTAATCCGAACCACATTACTTTACTGGTTACTCTATTTATTTAGGAGTAATTCTTCGATCGATCTAAAACTTAATCTCTCTAGGTGAATATAAGTTGACCTGAATATTTGTTTTTAATTTAAGCCTAAGTTTTACGTCACAAGGCCCAATTGTAACAGTTGGCGGGGCTTAAGCTTAGACTTAGGCCAAATAGTGCGTAGAAAGATTGCGTTGCGCCTATAGTTAAGTGAACAAGATTTGCTTGCCTTGAAAATTAATGTTAACGAGAAGCATTCCAAAATTTTGTATTATTTTTAGGTGGACGTGTGCAATAGGCATTGCAATCAGAAATTATCTATCTCCATTTAAGGAGAAAAAAATTTGGAAAAAAAGCACTCCAGATTACGAGTATTTAAAAAAAAGATATTTAAATAATTCATAAAAATTAAAATAAAGGTTCCAGTGTGTTACGTAATTTCATTGTTCCTCTAGCTACGAAATCCAAAACAAATATGTTTTACACGACGTGATTCCCTAAATTAAAAAATAAATAAAAAATAAACATTTATTTTTTAAATTCGTAATCTGAAGTATAGGAAAAAAACTCCGGATGAAGAGTTTCATTTTTTTTTTCTTTCTTTTTGCATTTTAAAAAAGAATCACATGAATGAACATTTTGTTTTGGCTTTTTTTGTAGTTGGGAATCAATAATTTTTACGATGAATTTACTTAGCAAGCTGGACCTCTAACTTTTATAAAATTTTGTTTTGTTTTGGTAATATTCATAAAATCCATGGTAATATGAAGAAAAACATTAAAACAAAAATGCTTTCTTGCTGCGGTGCCTTGTTTGTACAACTTCACTTTGTTTTTTTATTCATCTGAAATTGAACTCTGACCGATGACGCTTCTTAGAAATACACGCAAAAGTAGGTAGGTTAAAAAAAGAAAAAAAAAAAGGATATCACCCGGCCCGTGTTATCTGCTCGTTACCTTATAGCTCTGGTGTATGTTTTCGAAATGTTTACCTAATCTATTTCCAGCCCGACCAATGCAAATATATTAAAAAAAAAAAAAGTTATCTTTTTACAAAAAAACGTATTATGTGCATTATGTCACGTGCGTAAAAGTGTCTGTACACTGCTGCATGGTTTGTTTCAAGATTTCTAACCAGAAACCCAATTTATTACACCGAAACGAAAACAGTGTCAATAACTAAGATGTAGTTTTTTCACTGTTTACACACACACACTCTTGGGCTTGGCAATAATAATGTTTTAGTTTGTTTTTTTTTATTCTATTTTTACATGGGTGTCAAAATGTAGTGGCCTACACTTTGTCCAGCTCTCAAAAAGCACTTCCCACGATTTTATTTTTTTTTCTTTTCTTTTTTTTTTTTTTTTTTATTTTTTTTTTTTTTTTTTTTTTTTTTTTTTTTTTGAATGAGTTACTGTTAATTTTTAGCTGCTTCGACATGATTAGCAAATTTGCAAGTTGGGCCTTCGTGCTTATTTTAAAAATATAATCCAAATGGGGTATTTTCCATCGGTTGACAGGTTACGGGTAACTGCGGTAACACTAAGTTATGGAACAATCGCATCTATAAAGGTCTTTTTTGTTGTTGTTGTGTTTGTGTGGTATAGAGCACCACACACATACACGTACAGTTGGTTGATGGCTATCTGTAAATTAGGTATCCGAATGCATGCATTTTCCCGAAATGAAAGTTTAAATAAAATAAAATAAATACCAAAAAAAACAATTATTCGATATAAATTAAATTTTCAGCACTTATTCGTGAATGTAAGTTGTATAACTGATTATTATTACTGAATTTAGAAGACTTTTAAGTTTTAATTTTGTGGAAATTTTTTTGGAGGTGGCGGGGTGTTAATTATAATTACTCCCTTCATGTCGATACATCAGGAACACCTTTAAAATTGGTTGGGGTGAGTGATGACAAATGTTTTTATAGATTTATAAGGAAAAATCGATTATATTTTGTCTGTAAAAAATCTTTTCATAATATCAAATGTAGACATCTTGAAAATCTGTGCTGTAACCTTGCAAAAACAGTTAAAAAACTCAAAGAAATTTTTTTGTAGAGAGTTCGTGCTTGCATAATTTAATAAAAAAACATTATTTTCTGTCAAGGAAAACATTAATTAGTATTTATGTTTGAAAATTTACTTGCTATTTTTTTAGTGCAGTTTTGAAATTCTTCTGGTTGTTGATGACAACAGGTTTTCTCTGTAAGCATTGAAGATACACAAATGAGCCTGAGTAGGTGTCTACAACAAGGATTAGCCAACCACTCAAAAACAAACAGTCCCTACTATTATTATTATTACAATGCATGAGAGAACATACTGAAAATAAAATCAAATACTGAAGATCATTTTCATCCGATTGGGTATGTTAGTTTCATTGATGTGTGGCTTTCACATAACAAAACACCTTGTTTTCAAAATAAAAAGTTGTGATGGGCAATGAATAGTGAATAGTTTACAACAATATAGAATGCAAGAGATTATGAGGCAATCAAAATGAACCATAGCTAATTGTACCAAATGTCCATCTTCTTATTTTTAGTACTGCACAGTTATTGTTTGTCTGTTTCCACAGAATCCAAATACAAACTGCCAGACCCAGGGATTAAACTCGTAACCACTATGTCATCAAATTCACTTTAATCTGCTAAGCCATAATCCTCGGAAATTCAGACAGATATTTTTTTACTTTACATGTTAATATGGTTTCCTTCACATTCTATATCCTTCATTAGTTATTCAGTCATTGATTTTATTAACTTTTCTATTGTTTTAACTTTAATATATTATTGCTTTCCAGAGATCTTTGCCTGAATATTGTTTTCCATTCTTTTATATTTAATATACCTTAAGTGCCTTGATAAAAATCCAAAGAAGAATCAGTTTGTTAATTTTAATGTCTCCCAAACCAAACTTATCTCCATTGTCTGAGAGATCCCTCTCTATCTTCCATCAGCATGGCTGATGATAACCTCCAAGAAAGTGACTTTTTTTCACCTTCACAGGCTAATGTTCTCAGGTGGAAAGACTTTATTGAATACATTACTAGGTCAGCTGCTAAGAATCTATCTTGCATATCTATAAGTCTACCATTCATCCATGCTTAGAATATTGCTGCCACACATGGTCCAGTGCCCCTGCTATTTACCTTGAGCTCCTTGTTAAAATCCAAAGAAGAATCAACAGTATTATTGGGCCTGATCTGGTGGTTCAGATTCACTTTCCAACCACCATAAGGTTGCTTTTCTGTGTCTTTTCTATAAATACTTTCATGATAATTGTTTGAATGAGCTCTTTGCTATAGTGTCTAGACTTTATGAATTTAAGCACAATACTAGACTGGTATAGAGATCTCATCAATTTACAGTTGAACTGACTAGATGTAGCCATAAGTTCTATGCTAACAGTTTCTTTTCTCACACATCTCAATTGTGCTCCATGCTTTCCTGTCAACTTTAATCTGCAAAAATTTAAATGCAATGTCAATTGCTATCTGCTGTCCTCTTGATTAGTCTTTCCTCTTCCTGTTCATTATTAATGTTTCTGTTCCTAATTCTTCCACACCTGTAATCCCTTGTGTCTTAGTGGCTTTACTCCCTTGCATGGGGTGATACCAATTAAAAATTTTTAATTATTACTCTTTGCATTTTTCTCATATTTTCTGATGAGGATGCAAGCGACTCTAAATTTGAAAACCCAATTACACTCGCACTGTTTTTTTTTTTTTACTTCATTTTGCATTTGTTATTTTTCTGTATGAATAAAATGATTCTTATTGAATTCCCAAATAATCATTTCTCCACTTTCATTTCCTAAAAAAAGAATTTTTCATTTAAATATTTTGCTTAATTGTTGCCAAATTTAAAAAAAAAAAAAAAAATTGAAACTTTCCTTATATGTACTCAATACAAATGTAGTTCAGACTAAAATACAATGTTTATTGATTCATTTTTTATTTACTGCCATAAATTGTCATTATTTCTAATGATTAGAATGAATCAGTTTTGATAAATTTGTTTCATAAATTTTATTTGTGTTTATCCCAGTTTACATAAACAAGTAGTATTAAATTTTTACAATGTATTTATGCAATAAAAATGTTAGCAATGCAATTGCATAATATCATTTGTGATTCATTCCTGTAGTAAAACCATGATCAATGCATTTAAATATTAAAATCCTTATTTCTGTAATACATTTTTACTAGAGTGAAAGTTTTGATGTATTATTTAATAAATCCTGTTTATGATACCAAATCATAACAGTTAATCTGGTTTAAATTTTCAAATAATCTAATGAAAACAAAATGCGTGTGTGTGTAGTAGTATTAGTAGTTCTAAGAGAAGTTTTAGGAGCAAAACAAAGGGCTGTATGTGGTGCTCATTGATCTGACAAAAGCATTCGACACTGAGGAGAGGAGGAATGTGGCCGATTCATGGGGCTATATGACCATCCTTCAAAGTTTTTGAACATGATCATCAAGCTTCACAAGGATCAAATTGGCCATATTAGACACAACGGTGATCTCTCAGAGCCCTTCTCAATCATCAACATTGTAAAGCAGTGTTGCTTTCTGGCACCAACTCTCTTCACTATCTTCTTCAGCATGCTACTCAAATGAGCCATGAAAGATCTCAATAGTGGGGACAGAGTCTATATCAGATACTGTCTTTACCAGTTTAATCTACAAAGATTAAAAGCTCATATGGAGAACCAGAGGCAACTTATCTAAGATCAGCGCTTTTCCAATGATGTTGCCCATGCAGAAGGAAATTTGCAGCACATCACTTCCTGCTTCACAGAGGCTTCCCAACTTTTTGGGCTTGAAGTCAATTTAAAGAAGACAGGTATTCTACTAGCCTGCACCTAGGGATGAGTACCATCCTCCCCACATCATCATTGGTGCAACTGAGCTGAAGGTGGTCCATCAGTTTGCTTATATTGGATGTACCATCATGTCAGATGCTGAGATCAACAAGAAGGTTGACAACAGACTGGGAAGGGTGAGCATTGCATTTAGCAGACTGTAAAACGTGTGTGGTACAACAGACACCTGAAGAAAGGTGCAAAGATCAGAGTGTATAAAGCTATCATCCTCATCACTCTCCTATATGACTCATAGTCCTGGGTCACTTACTGCCACCACCTACGACTCCTCAAACAGTTCCACCAGCGTTGTCTCTGCACAATCCTTCACATCCACTGGAGTGACGTCATCACCAATGTCAAAGTCATTGAAAAGGTGAAGATCACCAGAATTGAGGCCATGCTGCTGAAGTTCCAGCTATGCTGGGCTGGACATGTTTCCAGGATGGAGAATCATCACCTACCTAAAATTCTACTGTACAGTGAGTGCTCATTGGCTATTGCAGCAGAGATTCACCAAAAAAGCAATTCAAAGATTGCCTGAAGAAAATCCTTTGGTACCTGTCATATAGACAATTGCCAATGGTCCATCCTATGATGCCTGACTTCTCACCACCAACCATGCTGTCTCTTCCTTTGAAAATAGCTGCAGGGCCACCCTCAAAGACATGAGGCAGAGGAGGAAGTATTGCAATGCTATGCCATTGAGCCCAGGTTGGACCTTCTGTTGCAACTGCTCCAACTGTGTTTGCCTTTTTCACATTGCCTGCAATCAACATGAACAGATGTCTTTTTGATCTTCATTTTGCAAAGTCAAGCCATGATATATAAGTTAAATAGCAGAGTAGACTGTGCCCTTTAGCTTTGGTTGGCCACCAGCCTGAGAGGACAACTTTAAATTCAAAACCTGAGGAATGCTGTTGGTGGTGCCATGGCACACTGTGCACTAATTTTCTGTTATCAGTTCTTCTGAAAAATGAAATGTAGTTGGTTCTACACATACCTTCACCATTAGAATCAAATCATATGTGTAAGCAGTCTGGCAGTTAAGATTTAGAAAATGATTTGTTAGTCAATAATATGTCAGAATTAATTATTAAACTCAGTGATATGTAGCATTGGAAAATAATAATAATATAAATTCTCTAAAGAGAAAGTGATCACACACTGGGCAGAGGCTACCAAAGACAACAATCAAGCAAGAATTTTAAAATGTAATAGGAACTAAAAATTATTCCATCCCCAACTCACACCATCAGCTATATCAATGTCAATTTTTGTAGATGTCTTTAAACGGAACAAGATTTTCAAAAAGAGAAGTGGGTTCATTTGATAGATTTATTTAAATCATTATTTACTCTCACTTTTCAATGCCTATCTGTTAAGAACTTGTATTACAGGGTCATTACATTTCTAACTAAATAAGATTAATGTTTATTTTCAGAGACACTAAATACAAACAATTGCTCATTTGTATTAACAGACAAGTCAGCTTATATATTTTGAAGAAGCTATAACTTTGTTGGCTAGAAAATTAGATGAAAGATATTAAGATCTATGGTAGTACATATTTATATTGAGATATAGCTTGTTGGTTAGAAAATTGGACTAAAGGGTTCAACATATTTGAAAGTAAATATAGGCACTTCAATGTGGGGAAATAGCAATCTTGTCTTGCTAGATCAATTACAACTGAGTAGTGAGAGTTTGATCTTCAGTGGGTGCCCCTTACTTTCAGCCTTGTGCCACAAAACCACCATTTGAAAGTAAATATTCTTACTGAGCTATACGTTGATGGACATGAAATTAACAAATATGTTTGTATTGGAAGTATAGCTTCAGGATTAGAAAACTGGACTAATAGTCTTGAGGTTAATAAAAACATGTAGGTTAATCCTATAAACTTACTAGTGGAGTATAGGACAACAGATGCCCCACACTATGTTTTACTGCTATGACTTCCATAGCAAGTAGGTTTTGGTAGGTTGGTGTTGCTAGCTCAACACCCAACTAGTTTTGAATTCAGAGTTGTCCTTCTCTTAGATTAGTTAATAATCAAATACATCCTTTAATTTTTTAAGATGATGTTCTTTCATCATATAAGGTGATATAAAATCCCAAAGAGTGTTACAAAATAACAAAAAACCACACCACTTGAAGACTTCCAACAGCAGCAACAAAAAAAATGAGCAGTACATTTAACTAGAAGTGAAAATAATGATATAATCAAGCTGTTAACTTTCCACAATACTAAAAACAAAAGGTTAGGAGGGAAATTCCCATCAATAGTGGAAAGAGCAATATATAAGAATTTATTATTTTTGGATGGAATGTGAAAAAAGAGCATGTCATCTCTTTTATCTTGAATGTTAAAAAGGCACAAACAAGTAAGAATCAACTATTACATGAAATTTAAGAGAGCAAACATTTATTACAAAATATATTAAAACAAATACAATATTTTACAGGATGGACTTACACAAAAATTTTCTTTTGTGCACCTTATTTAAAAAATAAAGAAGGATAACATCAAGAAATATACACAAGATTTTAAAAGATTTCAAAACAATCTTCAAAAAATTCAAAACTTTGCAAAGGTAATGGAAATTTTGAATAAGACAGAAAATACTTTTTGAAAAGAAAGAGGTGCACCCATCTAATTATAAAACCAAAACAAATCACAGCACAAAAAGAGCTTGGGTAATTTTGAACTATTGATGTCATGGGGACTTTTTATAGTTCTTTCTTTTATAGAAGGGTTCTATTAACAGGTTTCTGTTTCTTTTTGCAAATTCTTCTCAGGCAGTATCCAAAAATTGATTTCCCTCCTGGGTCCTTATTCTGCCTTCTGGATGAAATTTTTGTGTCAGTTCATCTAGATTGAAATATTTGGTTCTTATTTGAAGGTTTGACCTCCTTTAAAATTTGAAACCTTTTTCTGCTGCCTGCAGGCTCCATCTTCTTGGATGACTTGTCACTCCCTTCTACTTTGAAATCTTTTTCTACCTTGAAATCTCATTACATTCTGCCCTTATCTGCTGGCTAGTCTCTATATATATAATGAAGAGGCTCCAGGTAGAAATTAACTTCAAAATTTACGAGGACATAAGTTCATGCTTTTGATGGGACAATAAATAAAATAGTACATATTTTTTTTAATTCAAAAAAAAATCTGCAACAATCCACCTAGACAGAATTAATTTTGGTGGTTCTTTAACCAGTTTATTTGCAGTGTAACACTCGCGCTCAGTTCACATTAAAAAATTTCCAAAATACTTAAATTTATGTCTAATTGTACATGCATCATTCGAATCTGGCTTGATAAATTTGATAAAATCTACCATTTTGGAGTTATCAACAGTGAAATTTCGGATTCATTCGAGTTGCGGGAAGCCATTACTGGCACTGTTTGTGTACATTCACTGCAGAATAGCTATCAGTGTAGGTATTATTGCGCAAACTGAGTGTGTCTACTTAAATAGTTCTCGTGTGCAGTAATTGAGACAAATTTAGACAAGAAAGATCAGTTCTGCACTTAAATTTCCGTAGTCTTCTGTGTTTAGCTCTCCGCAGCGAATGTATGCAAAAACAACAACAGTAATGGCTGCCACCAGCAACATAAATGAATCTGAACTTTTACTGTTGATAAAATCCAAAACAGTCGATTTTATCAAATTTATCATGCCAGATTCTAATAGAGCATGTACAATTACACAAAAATGTAAGTATTCTGGAAATTTTTAATGCAAACTGAGTGTGGGTGTTACACTGCAAATTAACCCCTTAAACACCAATTCTAAAAAGAGGAAATTTTGCAAACATAATGTAACAATTTTTTATCAACCATCTGGCTTGAGTTCACTTTGGCAACAATAAATCTTTTCTTCTTCTTCTTCTTCTTCTTCTTCTTCCATTCTCTATCATTTGTGCTCTTACCACTCATTCACAGCAGAAAAACCCACACTCGAATCATTCACAATTATGATTTCACACAATGCCGCCTTCTGCCATTGATAATGCCATTCTACTTCAACCCACTTCAATCATCTGAAATTCCTATGATACCATCAAGATCTCATATTAGTGAGAATATAACGTTCTTAAATATTGGCCTTATGAACAGTCATTTTATTTGTTTTTCCTTCTGTTCTCCAACCACAAACTTCTTTAAAAAGTATGTGTAATAGATAAACCTAGATGACTGAAATATTTATTTGTTTAAACTTTTTATTTTATTTTTTATTTCTGCACTGATAACCGCTACACTATGAGCACACCTTTAATAAAGACATTGATTGGTTGAATAAACCACCACAGTTCGGATCAGAGTCATTGTAAACTCTACAAATCTTTCATTAAATGTATAGCACGTGCTTCACCAGGTTTTGAAATCAGTTACATTCTCCTAGACTGGTTAGCAACCAAGGCTGAAGAACCCAGTTTTCCTGACTATTTAAACAATAACTATGGGGAGAAGAGATGGGTTCATACTTTTCACAATGTTATTTGTTCAAAAGTGAATGTAATGAAACTCAACTGAAATTTGAACCTGGCTCTTTGATTTCTCATTCTGAGCTGCTATTTATTATACACCATCCTCACATCCTAATAAAGGTGCAGCATGAATTCATTTATAATGTCTCAGAGACTTGAACTAGAATTCATGATTTGTACAAGAACACGGCCTGATGTCTAAAAAAATAGACTGGTGATTAGAAAGTCTTTAATTTTTATTTTCTCAGAGCATTGTAAATTAAGTTATTAATGAACAAAGTTTTTATTCACACATGACTGATCTGTTGCTGCCACTTAAAAAAAAAAAAAGAGACTTAAAAATTTTGAATGTGGAATTTTTTTTCTGAAACGAGCTTAAGCTTTCAAGACTTAGGCAACATGCAACACGATATGTAATTATATAAACAAGAGTTGAGAAATAAATGTTTATTGGTATTGGCATGCAAGAGCATTTAATAGAAGTAGGTTGCCTGAAGGAAAAGTTGAAGAAAGAAGGTAATGAGAGAAAAGGAGCCAGATGGAAATTAGAATTGCATGGAATTGGGGAGTGGCAGGAGAAGACAACTGAGAAGTCGGAAACCAGAGGATTAGCAGAATAAACAGAAGCTAGAGATATAAATGAAACAAAAGATTTATTATGCCAAATTAATGAAGATGGAGAATGGAGAGAGAATTAGAGAATTTCAAGAAGACAATCAAAGAAAGAGAAAACATTCTGTATAACCATTAACAACAAGAGAGAAAAAAACTAACTGAAAACTAAAACTGATAAGCCTCGAGCGTGGGAGATGGAGTTCACCCTGAGCAGTCAGTTTTTAGGTGGGGGCATTTAGGTGAATTAGTACAATGATTAGGTGTGCCATTTTTTCTCTCTCATTCCGCAGATGCCATTTTTAGTTAAACTTAATTTCTAGTTAAGTTAATAAAATGGATATTTATTTTGAAATTTAATAGTCAGTTATTATTAGGAAAAACTGTAACTAACATCTGCTTGGCATAGTTGCAGTATTTTATTTTATTTTAATTGTTTCACCCCAGACAAAGCAATAAAGCCACTAGGACACAAGGGGTTACTGAGTGTTAGAGAATATGAGAAAAACTACTATTAAGGAGAGAGGCCAATAAAAAAACATGAATTAAGAAGACAGAAGATAATGATTGATATTGCAGTCATAGACTGGCTCTTTAGGTGTTGAAGAAACATAAATGTGCCTGAGCAGGAGTCTGTAGGGATCAGTTTGCCACCCCAACAGATGGGTGTACTCACCATTATATATTGGTGGTGAAACTGTTTGGCAGTGGATGCACTGTCATCTCTATGCACTCAGGAGATTCTCAGTTTTTATTTTGGCTTATTTCATGCAACTGTCCCATAGCTAAATCCTGTACATCTGTAGTAAGCATTTTATTTATTTTTTTTTTTTTTAATATATCTGGCAGCTTTTAAACTATAAAAAACCTCATAGGGGACCCCACAGACTTTTGACAACAAAGCAACATGTAATGAAAATGCATGTAACTTGTAATATGATAATTTTAGCCCACAAAGTAGGTGAACCTAGGGCAGAGGTTCCCAAACTTTTTTGCATCATTGCCCACTTTCACATGGAAAAATTTTCCACCACCTACCTGTATAGTAAACTCCATTTGGGTTCTCACACATTTATCTCAGATTCCTTTCCACTTTTCAAAACAGTCTGCAAAATCAATTCATCTTTTGGGATCATCATTAACTACCTTGTCATCAGCTGCTTCATCACATCCATAGTCTAAAATTTCCCTTTCAAAAATAATTTTAATCTTGGAAAAGTCTGGAATATTGGAGCGTTAACAAGGAGGCAATGTTTTGCTAGAAAACCCTTTCATTTTAAATCTTTTCACCCTAATGCCTTCACTGTCCTCCTTTGTAGACAAGGACAATTTTTAGATGATTTTCATGAGGATTTCTGCATAGAGCAAATCTGACACTCTTTGCTGAAGTCATTTTTCACAATATTCTTGAAAAACAGATGTGTATTAACAGCTGATAATATACACTTTATTGACATTAAATTTAAATTTTTGAAGATTATAGTTATCAGAGAAGCAAGTAAGGGGAAAGGAGTTCCACTGTCAGGAAGTGCAAGAGAAGAAGTTGTTGTAGTAGAAGAGGCAGTTACATTTAACTGTTTCAACAGTAAAAGGGTGTGACCGAGATGCCAACCTAGTAGCACGCTTAAATTCATGCGGTCAGAGCACCAGTGAAAATAGCTTGTCAGAGACGATGCCATAAAAATATTTATAGAAAAGACAGAGGGAAGCCACATTACATCACTGAGAAAGGGACTGGAGTCAAGTCCCCAAGTCAGGACTGATCACATTGCATATCCGTCTTTTGTTGAGAACCTTGAGATGAACAGCAGGGGCACCAGACGATATATGGCAACAGTATTCCTTGTGTGGATGAATGGTAGATTTGTAGATGTGAAGTATGGACTCAGACTAGAAAAACCTTCTAGTGCGACACTGAGAACAAACTTTCCTTACAGTAGATGCAGCAATTGATACAATGTAGTTGTTCCTCCTCAGGTCAGTGGAGAATGTGAGACCAAGAAGGCACAATGAGATGCTCTCATGGAGTTGAGCATTGTTTTCGAGACCAAGGGCCAGGCTAATTTTGTCAGCAATGCCAAATTTACTATTGAGAAAGGAGCAAATGGTAGCGTCATCTGCGTAGATGCCAACTTGCAAAATGATGATGACAAGAAGATCATTGATGAAGCTCAAAAACAGTGTAGGACCAAGGATAGAGCCTTGAGGAACACCAGCATTCTTATGGAAGTAACTGAAAGAGAACCTGTTCAGGACAACCTTCATTTCACATTTAGACAGGAATGATTGGATTAAATCAAATAATCATCTTGTAATACCATATCCCTGAAGCTTACATAGAAGGCCAACATACCAAACCCTGTCAAACATATTTGATATATCTAGAGCAACAACTCGAGCTTCGCCGTTATTGTAAAGAGCTTGGTATTCATATTTAGTTATGGCCGTAAGCACATCAGCAGTAGATTGGGCAAAGCAGAAACCATATTGTTTTTCAGAGAGCAGATCATGGAGATGAGATGCTTAACTACTACAGCATTGATTAAAGCCTCAAAGACTTTGCCGAAATGTGGTAGGAGACTGATGGGATGGTAGTTAGATGGGTCAGGAAGGTCTCCAGATTTCTTAAAGACTGGGACAACAGAAGAGGACTTCCAACAAGCTGGAAAGCAAGAATCAGTGAGGCAATAGTTGAAGAGTTTGGACAGAACTGAAGCCAGCTCAGGGTCACCACGACTTGCTTTATGAGAGTCTAATTTAGACATGATGTCTAATACCATCGATGGTGTTATGCACATCTCACTCAGTAGAGCCTCAGTTCTAGGAGGAAAATGAGGTGTGAGTACCCCGAATGAGTCATGTGTTAAGTTGGATGAGAATTTCTGATGGGTAGTCATCAGCCCCTGTGGAATGAAGTGAAAATACTGGATAAGGAAGAACCCTGGGGAGTTAGATGTCTGAACGAATTAGTGCATATGCTAGACTATAAGGATCTCTTTAATAGGACTAGCATAGAAATAAATACAATATGGGAGTCATTAATAAAGAAAGACAAATGACAGCAAATCTGCAACAGGAGTAATCAAAACATCACGGGCAGCAGCAGTTGCAACATTAATCAGCAATCAGGTTAGGTTTAAGGCTTCATGTTCCCTCCAGTAAGTTCTTCTATAGAACAATGACTAAGTGTATTAGAGCATTAGTTTGTGAATTAGTGACATCAATCTCTGGGTTGGGCAATGTATACTTGAACTCAGTGGAAATGGCTGAGCAATTAACTGAGCTGTACTAAATAAAAATAAGAACTAAATGATATCCCTAGACATGGGCAGTGGAACAAGAACATTCTAACTCAGTAGATTAAATAAAGGGTTCAGTTCAGAATTTCCTGTAGGATACCCAGATCAATACACACCTGAGGAAGGCCGAAACATTGAGGTAACAAAGATGAGAACAATAGTCAGAATATAAATAGTGTAAATAATAAGATATGTAGATGATACAGTGTTGAAAGCAAACACAGAAAGGAAACTACAGGAAATCCTACAGAAAGCAGTTAAGGAAAGCAAGAGGAAAGGACTAATTATCAATTGTATGAAGACAGAATGTATGGCTGCCAACAAGAAGAGCAGCTCTACAAACTGGAGATTGTGAAATCAAACAAATGCAAAGATTTAAATATTTGGGAAGTGTTCTAACAGAGGATGGAAAATGTGATACCAAAATCTGAATGTGCATTGGAATAGTGAAAGATGATAAGCAGAGTATTAAGAAATGAAAACCTTTTTTAGAAACAAAGAATATTGAACACATGTAATATCAATTCTCCTATATGACAGTAAATATTGGACAATCTCATCACAGACAAAGAAGAGACTTGAGGTAAGAGAAATATGGTTCTACAGAAGGATGCTGAGAATACCATGTAATGAACATGTCAGTAATGAGGAAGTTTCAGGAAACAAAAATTTAAAATCAGAAAGAGACAATTGAAATTTCTAGGTCACATAATGAGGAAAGAGGACCTGGGGAATCTGACACTCACAGGACACATTGAAGACAAGACAGAGGGAAGTAGCAAGTAACCTACCTAATGAGTTTGTGTAAATAGATGGCAGAACAGGAATTGGGAGAGAACAAAAAGACCAACCTTTCTAAGAACTACAAAGGATAGGCATTCATGGCTCTCCACAATTTCCTATGTGACATAGAAGAATCTGTCTTATATTAATAATCATATTTTGGTTTCTTATGATGTGATGATCATTATGTGTATGAATTGCACTAAATTTTGACATGTGGCAAGTTAACCTATGGGAGAGTGTTGTGATTGTATGACCAATGTAAGTATTTAATGTTTTCTTATTATTATTATTATTAGGTCATAACCTAATTCTAGACAGTTTCCTACCATTCAACTTACTTCTACCTTGGTTGGTTGAGTTATAATTCATAGCAATAAAATAAATAATTACTTTCTGAATATCCTATGTACCTAGGATCGGTGAGAGACTAGGTCTAAAAATATTGGTTACCAGGAAACAAAGGGTGCCCACGCACAACTGTTATTATTCAATTTTCATAACAAATAAATAAAATTTTCAAAAAATACACATAGAAAAACGGGTATAATTAATTTTTTTTATTTCTTAATAATTACAGTGTATATATATACCATACATGTTACTGGCACTAGATACCAAAGGTAAGCACAGAATGTTATCATCTAACATTTATTTTTTAATTTTAAAAATTGATATTTTAAAACAGTTCACTATACAATTTACACATTAACAAATAGTTCAAAAGCATAATAGAGCATTGGATGTATCTCCACGATATTAAGAGCAATCATTTGTGTTCATTAGATGATTGTTCATGTCTACCAATAATTGATTCTTCATCTGATTCATCTTACAATTCCTTTTCAACAAATAGCCACATATATGATGACAAATTCTCTTCAGAAAGCAAATTTCTTAGCCTTATTTTTATAATCTTCAGCTTTGAAAATGTCCCTTCATATTGGACTTGAGAGTAACTGACAGTGTACAAATGACTTTATAAAGTTCTTATTCCTTTTTTATTACTAAAACAGTTGTCTTTGTTTCTTTATTGTATTTTTATTTCATGTAGGGGGCCCACTCCATCTGCCACTGCAGAGGATATTAATTGATTCCTACTTTCGAAACTGATATTTACTGTTAAAGAAAGTCTTCTGAAACAACTATTGTACTGTAACTGTTAAAAGATAAAGGAAAAAGTATGACGTAGTTTTTAAATGGTACTCTAGAATTAAAAACATTTATCAGATCTCAGGAAATGATTGTCACAAGGTCAAATTCCCACCTACCATTACAAATAAAAGAAGAAAAACCTGATAGCATACGAGTTTATCAATAATGAGAAAATAACGATAACTTAAAGATAAAACTTTGCCAGATAAAAACTGCAGTTTGAAAAGTTGTTATTAATTCCTTTTAATCATTAATTGAAGTCAATTAGATATCAGTAACACAAAAACAAAATTTACTAAGAGTTACAAAGTATAGGGAACTGTGTAGAGCCATGATTGCCAATGTCCTGAAGGGAGACAGTGCATAGAAAAGAATAGCCCAGTGAATTAATTTCACAGATTACTTTGATTGAACTGCATAATAATTATTTCATAATAATGTTTCTGCTTGTTTTTGTTAAGTTTTTTCATGCATTGAGTCCTGCACAGAAAACATTTCAGGAGCTGGCAAAATTTTCTGATGTCAAGATTAAACTAATTTTCTGAAAATTCAAATAATCTTATGAAAATAAGATTAAAATAATTGCATTCTCATATAATGAAGAGTAATGTACTCTGAAGTGATGATCAATTTGTATATAGGCTTCTAGTACTTACTGTGTCACTAATGATTTGTCATCATCAATTCTATGACTGGGTGTGGTTGTAGAGTCATTGCACAACTGAGTACCTGACTAGCTTTCTCCATATATCTCGGTTATGTGTTAATATCTGAGTCTAAGTGCTACTAAAGATGGGAAATTGTGGAGAGCCATGATAGCCAACATCCTGAAGGAACATGGCATATAGAAGAAGAATCTCAGAATAGGATGTGCAGATCACATTGTAGTTATTAAATTGGAAAGTGCAATCTGTGACGTCTGTTCAATTTCCTACTGAGTCTGTTACACCCTTGGAAAAAAGGCATGAAATCTCTTCTCTCCACCCCCCCACCACAGAGAAAGCAACAGCAAACAGCACAATTATTTTCCCCAAGCAACTATGACAATTCACAGATTTTTTTTTTAGTCATTTGACCTCAAAGAAAGGCAACAATGCCACTAAGACACCAGGGGTTACAGGGAGTGGAAGATAATGAGAAAACTTTTGTAAGGACAAAGCACAATAAAAGAACATGATTCACCCCTCCTCACCTGCTTCAAAGATGGTCAAGGTCATTTCATCTGCAGGGAGGGTGATGACCTCAGTTTTTTGTTTATTGATTATCTTCAAAAGGTCCACACCATAAATGGAGAGTAGTACAATGCTGACTTGCTGAAGCAGTTCCAAAAGGCTATCAAGATCAAATGCCCAGAAAAACTGACAAAAGTGGCCATGTTTCATCAGGACAATATTCCAGCTCACAAGTCCTTGGTTTCAATGGCTGCTGTATGTGACTGTAACTTTGAACTGGTTGATCACCCACCCTATTGCCTTGATTTGACCCTACATGACTACTATCTGTTCCCCAACATGAAAAAACACTTGGCTGGGAACCAGTATTGCAGTGTTGATTATTTTATATCTACTGTTAATGAATTTTTTTGACTAACAGGATGAAAGCTTCTTCACCAATGGTAACCAAACACTGCAACACTGATTTAAGAAGTGTGTGGACTACAACGTCATTTGGTCCCATTCCATGAGAGTATTTTGGCCAGCCTATAAACTTTACAGTTGATCCTCATAAGTGCTACTAAAAATATTGTCACTACCATGACTATTTTCTTTCACATTTTACTAATGTACCAGATTCCTTCTTCAGACAATAAAAATTTCATTTATTATTCTCACTTTTAAAGTCTTCTAAAATCTTAACTATATTCGTTTGTAGATTATTATTTGACATGCTTATAGCTTTCCGTTAGGTTCAACTTATCCTTAAATTTTTTGACCAACAGGATGAAAGCTTCTTCTGTAATGGGATCCAAACACTGCAGCACTGATGGAAAAAGTGTGTGGACATCAAGGGGGACTATGTTGAAAAATAAACCTCATTTAGTCACATTCCATGAGAGTATCTTGGTTAGCCCATGAACTTTTCAGTCAACCCTTGTAATTCTCATTTCTCCTAATTTGCAATGCATTGCCTCAGAAAACTCAATAACAATGCGTTTCTAGATCAAAATTGTTTATAATGCTCTTCTATAGTAAACTAGTCCCATTCATTTTGAAATGCTTGCATTAATTCCTGACCACTGTTTAATATATTTGTTCAATAAATAATTCATTCTTACTGATTTTCAATGCACAATATGCTGAGTGTTGAAAGTTGCTTCAGTGTATGCAGTTAAGTATAGCAAACAGTAGCAGAAGAAGCAAACAGGCAGGTTAGGTTTAGGGCTTCAAGTTATCCACAGAGAATTGTCCTACAGGACAATAGCCTAGTGGATTAAAGTGTTGGTTCATGAATTTGGTGACATAGTAATTGTGAGTTCAATCCCTGCACCAGGCAGTGTGTACTTGAACTCAGGGGACTTATGACCATATTATCAAGTCATCCCATAAGTTCTGTCTGAATTTTAACTTTTTTTAAAATGAACGAAATCTAAAGAGTATTTTATAATGTCTAATGGAGCTGAACATTATTTTTATGTTTAGATGCATTTAAACTGATCAAATGTTATTTCAGAGAACAATAAAATTAAATTTTGTTTGATTAAAACCCTGCTAACATGGAAGTACCCACGAATCATTTTAGGCACATAATGCTTTGAGTTCAAGAAAGGAAACTTTTTGGATAGACTTGTGACTGGCGCCGAAAAATGGATCTTTTATTGAAATGTTAAGCATCATAGACAGTGGCTTGGTAAAGGAAAGGACCCCAGCCACAGCCGAGAAGGGAACTTCGTGGGCAAAAGGTTCTTCTTTCAATCTTGTGGGATCACCAAGGAATAATCCACTTTGAATTCTTACCACCTAATGCAACAATTAATGCTCAAATATACTGTCAGCTGTTAGAGCATTTGAACCAAACTTTGAGGTAAAAAAGACTTGCTCTAGTGAATCAAAAAGAGGTGATGTTTAATCAGGACAATGCGCGACCCCACACAGCAAGAACCACATTACAAAAGATCGAAGAACTTGGTTGGGAGAAAATTCTTCATCCACCTTATTCTCCCAATCTTGCTCCTTCAGACTACCATTTGTTTCGTAGCTTACAGAATCATTTGGAAGAAACAGCTTTTGTAACACAGGAAGAGGTTAAAACTGACATTTGTGAGTTCTTCAAATCAAAGCCAAAAGAATTTCACAGTAATGGAATTAGTAAGCTTTTTAATAGATGGAAGGAAGTCATAGACAATCAGGGAAAATACATTGTTGATTGAATCTGTAATTAAATGTAACATTTGATCACTTGTTTTTTTTATTCAAAATTTGTACAGACCTTATGGGATGACCTGATAGATTGAAACACTGCTTCCTGTATGATCACCAAAGTTAAGCAATGTTGTGCATGGTCAGTATCTACATGGGTGACTTTTTGGAAATACCAGGTACTGTTAGCTAGGATGTGCAGTTGATGTAATGGATAACAATTCCAAATTGGAAATCAGAAAGCTGCGTTCTAATTCCAGTTGGGTTCATTATATGCACTTACATGCAAATGTAAATCCACCTCTTCACCTCTCAGCTATTGGATAATTAGTAGGACTTGTATAGGTAAATCATTATTATCTCCAAAAGATTCTTACACTTTAAAAATATTTTCTGGCTTTAAATAACCTGCAAAGGGTTGATAAATCATAAAAAGCAAATCAATCATGGAAACAGGGCAAGCAATAACTGAGCAGTACTGAAAATAAATGAGATATCCCTAGACATGGGCAGTGTAATGGGAACAGTCTACTCTCATAGATTAAATAAAGGATCCAATTCAGAATTCCCTATATGTTACCTGGATTGATATAAACCTGATGAAGGCCAGAGGTTACAATGGCTGAAATGCAAATAGTGTAAATAATAATGCCTCATCCCAGAAATTCAGACAGAAATTCATTCAGCTTTTTAATCACGTTTGATTTTATTTTTAATATTGTTATTAATTATCCCATAATGCATCAGCAGTATACTGAAAAAAGGAAATACATTCTATGATGCTGAATAGAAATTCAACAAAATTTACCTATTTTGACCCATACACCAATTTCCTAAAAAATTGCTGAAAAACGTTTTAACAGAAAAATTTAGTGGTTCAACAAATTCATATTTTATTCCATGCTGACATTATTTTCATGATATTGGTTCAATCATGACATACAAACAAAAAGAAGGCTATTACAAGTTTTAGGAGCAGAACAGATAAGTAAGTAAATGATATTGATACCTTTCCACACTTTAAATATACTAATGGTTTTTGGTATCTGTTTACTTATGATATATACTTTTAGAATTGCTGTGTCACTGTAATTATTAGCGCAAATAAAATTTCTGACATTTTTTATTAATAAATAATTGAAAATGCATTCCTTTTTCTTTTTTTTTAACATTTCACCCCAAGCAAGGCAATAAAGACACTAAGATGCAAAGGATTGCTGAATTAACAGGTGATAACTGATAACTGACATCCATTAGACATGGCACATGGAACTAGAACAGTCTACCCCAGTGAGCGAAATAAAGGGTTCAGTTCAACATTCCAACCACCTGAAGAAGGCTGGAGCATACAATGGTCAAAACATTGTAATAAATATGGCGACAAAGATGAGGACAATAGTCTGAATAATGTAAATAGTGTAATGTAAATCAGTAACATGTTGTAGTGCCTTCATCGGCATATCCTGAGGGTATAAAAACAAACAAACCCAGAAGTAACTCTCTCTTCCTATTTTCCTCCTTTCAAAGTGTGTGTCATCAACTTTCCACACCAAATCAAAAAGTTCTGTGGATGCTTAGAATGTCTAAAACTTTCCTTTTGTTCATTTTGTTTAATAAATCTTATCTTGTATTGCAAATCAGTCAGTCTGTTATTCATTCATGTACCTTTTCACCACTATTATTTCATGTATTGTAAAATATTCTCGTAGAAACTTTATACATTAATTATTGTAGCAGCCAATACACTAAAACATCATGTAAAGAGTCAATCAACCTAAATATTAACCAAGGAAAAATCCTGTGCCTTTTATTGTACAACAGAGTAACAAACATGAAAACTAGTTTCTGAATTTCTCAATAGCTTTTCTTTAATATTTATCTAACTCAAATTTCACAAAGAACTTTATTAATCTGCTTGTCAGCATGGTTTATATCAGAGTCATATAATAGTTTCTCTGTATCTATGTTATGTTTAGATCAATTATTGGAATTACTGGTAGAAATCAATTTACTTAACCATCCCAACATAAATATTACCATACTCATTATATGGGAACACTTTGTTCATTTATATAAAGACAAGAACATGTATAGGAAATAAATCCTTGTGTCTTAGTGGCTTTACTGCCTTACTTAGGTTGAAGTGATTAAAAAAGTACAAAGGCAGATTATGATACAAGGTCTTTTTTATGTGGGGGCATGCATATGTATATGGGCTAAGGACAAAAATTGCCTAGTCTCCACAGCCAGTGTCAAAATTTCAAAGACCTCTCCCCATCTCTTTTAGTACAATGAGGAAAGTGGTGTTGCAGGGTTAGAATCTTCAGACCGGTATGTCTTCTTCCATCTAAAATAAGAAGAGAATAGATACTATGTTGTGTTCTGTGAAGTGTTTCATCCTTTAGGACTTCATCAGATTAAAGTTATGTTTATGTTGATGGAAATATGCACAAAGGAAATTGGATACTGAGAATTTTGTTAAAAAAGCCATTCTAATAAAAAAAGAAACAACCCACATTAAATAAAATAAACCTTATCTACACAAGAAGGTATCTTGAAATCTGTAACTTATTTAATATATGGTGTTGATAGTAAGTCTAATCAGCTTGATAAGGTCAAATTGGCAGCTAATCTAAAATGATCTAGAATCTGCTGTTAACTGGAGTAAGGAATGGCTTGTTAATTTCAATGCCTCCAAAATGAAACCTCTCTGTAAATCATCTGAGAGACCTCTTTCTGCCTCCCATCAGCATGGCTGATGCTAACCTCCAAGAGAATGATTTATTGTGTCTTCTCAGGCTAACATTCTTGGATGACATGAAGTGGAAAGATTATATCAAATCAATTGCTAGGTCTGCAACTAGGAAATTTGACTCTAGAAAACATGGTGGAGTAATGGACAGTAGCTCGGATTGAGGAATCGGAGAGCTGTGTTCGAATTCCAGTCAGATCCATTACATTCACTTACATGCTAATACCCTTGGGAAAGGTATGAATCCTCTTCTTCTACCCCCAGCTATGGGTAAATATCAGGACAGATTGGCTTCTAAAGCTTTGGGTAGCAACCAGTCTATGAGAAAGTAACTCTAAATTCAAAACAGTATGTAGCCCTGATATAGCACATACTATTCAGGTAAGGAAAGGATCATTCACATTGGCTCAATGATCCTGACTATGGTCGAATGAGGATGATGATGAGTCACAAGTCAATTTATCTTACATATTTAGAAGTCTACCATTCTCCATGCTTTGAATGTTGCTGCCACATATGATCTAGTGATCTTGCTGTATATTTAGAGATTCTTGATAAAATCTAAAGAAGAACCAGCAATATTATTGGTCCCAATCTGGCATCTCAAATTCAGTCACTTTCCTACTGCCATAATGTATCTCCCCTTTGCCTTTTTTTATAAATACTTTCATAGTAATTGTTCGAATGAGTTCTTTGCTATACTACCTAGACTTTATGAATTTAAGCATAGTACTAGACAGTCATTGAGATATCATCAATTTACAGTCAAGTTGGCTAGATGTAACTGTAAGTTCTATGCTAACAGTTTCTTTTCTCACACTTCTCACTTGTGGAGTTCCATTCTTTTCAGCCAACTTTGATCTTCAAAATTTTAAATTCAATGTCAATCATTATCTACTCTCTTCTTGATTACTCTTCTTCTATTGTTCTCGTTCCTTAATAAATGTTTCTCTTTTTTTCTTATTCTTTCATACTCAGTAATTCCTTGTGTCTGAGTGGCTTTATTGCTTTGGCTGAAGTGAAATGATTGAAAAACAATGTACAAAATACAATGTTAAAATATTCAATACATGGTCTTCCATGCAACCGTTATACATGACATCACTTTGAACTGAAAGCAGGCCAGGATATAGCCAACAAGTGATTAAATTGATAAACATTTCCTATTTGTTATTTATCTACACGTTTATATTTGAAAGAAAAAAACTTTTATCAACATATTTAGAGAACTTGGATGCAAAGATACTTGTTAGAGACATGAACTGAATGCATATTAGATTAAATTCTAACCCAATGGTTGTACACAGTGTTAGTAATGTGTTGAGGCTATGAAAATGTAACAGAAATTTGAAGTCTGGAGTAGATATGATGTTGTTCTAACAGATGGGCTTCAGCTGGCCAGGCGACTAATATTTCATTCTCATCCTTGAGTTAGACTGTCACATGACACATTTGTATACACTTTGACATGTGAATAAATTACAGTCGAGTCAAGGACCATAATTAAGTATTGTAACGGGAGATATTATTTATTTTTCTTATTTACATATTAAAAGCTTTGGATAAAAATTAACCTCAATTTAGAATGACCGCATTTTATTCACAATGAAATTTTATTATGAATCTCAATAATTGATCATTTTATAATTAAGTTATACAAGAGAGATTCAGATTATTAATTTTTTTCTTTTAGGTTCTCTCCAATTTTTTGAACAAGAATAGAGGTTTATTCATTGTTTCCTGTTTAGAATTGGATTTCTGGTTCGTTCTAAAGTCTTTTCATTCTCTTTCAATCCCACTAGTCTCTTGAATCTTAGTGACATTATTGCCTTGCTTGAGGTGAATTAACAAAAAGCAAAAAATGTCACACAATCAGTCAGTATTTATTTTGTGATTTCTTTTCTTCATTTTTATAAGAATATTTTTTTATTAAAATTTTTAAATAATTTTTATTTAATTTATTAATCCTATTTTAAAATTATTTTGATATTTTTATTTACATATTAAAAGCTTTTCAGGCAAAGTTTTTCACTTTCATTTGAACATTTTTTTCAGATGAAAATTGGAATTAAACTTAATTTACATAAACTGGCTTTTTTTTTCTCCAATGAAACTGCGGAGGTTGACACAGAATGTTGGTTTTTGCATTCAAAATGAATAAATGCCAGTGAAGATTGTTTGCTAAGGTTTATTTTCTTTTGTATACAAATACAAACTTTATTCTTCTTGTGAGATAGAGATCATAGTTTACAATATGTTGAAACAGAGAGAGAGAACACAGCCAAGAGAGAGAGAGAGAGAGACAGACAGACACTTCCTTCTTTATTGTAGGCAGTCATCCTGTTTATTTCTTAGGTGAATAAAGGAGTAGATTAGCTTGTCCTGTTTTTTGACAAAGGGTTAGAGAGAACTGACATTGAACTCCTTGTCTGGGTTTATATTGTTGTTGTGGAATGCATGTAGGATTGTCCTTTGTTTTGTACTGAGTCATTAATCTTTTGTTTTGCTTTATCCAAGTATCTGTTTTCAAAAATGAAGTCAGTTGATTGACCTGTCTTTAAGAATATTGGTGTTAATGTTAATGAGGTGTTAAGGAGATGATAAGTAGGTGATATGGAGGCATGGTCAAGTAATGATTAGTGGCTTGGATTGAAAAATTGGAGAGCAGAGTTTGAATTCCAGTTGTGTTCATTACATTCACTTACATGCTAATACCATTGGGAAAGGTATGACTCCACCTCTTCATCCCCCAGCTATGGGTAAAATAGCAGGATAGACTGGGTCCTATAGCCTTGGGTGGCAACCAGTCCCAGAAAAAGATACTCTAAATTCAAACCACCTGTTGCCTTGTAGGTCCTGCCACTTTAGGCAAAGATTAGAAGGTAACTTCAAAAATAAATCCACCTTTGAGAGGACAGACAGGGCAAAAGGAACCAGCAAGCTATTGCACTATTCTGCCTTGAATGTCACCATGAACCACAATTGGGAAATGAAGGGAAGTGGTGACCACAGCAGTGTCACAAAATTCTGCTAAGTGAATAAAATGAATTAAGTAGGTGACACTTTTCAGGGAATTTAGGAAATATTTTTATTTTATTTATTAAACTTAGTCTACTAGTACATAATTTGATGTGCTTCAATGATTGATTGTGTCTTAGCTAGGTCATACCAGGGCCATCACAAGGGCCTCGTGTTCACCCACATCTATGATACCACTCTACTACATCTCAATTTTCATATAGTCATATTCATATAAAATACAAATTTTATTCTAACCTAATTAGGTACAATAGTGGATCATCTATATACAACGTGTCCCAAAATAATGTAGACACTCTTTGAATCATTATAACTTATTCAATTTATGTATTTTGACTTGTAAATAAGATTAATACAAGAGAAAGAATACATATTTAAAGAATCTGAGAGTAAAATATACAAAAAACAGAAAATTAACATTAATAAGATAAAAGCTGCTTGGGGCAATGGCAGAATGTTCATATAATGATGAGTTCACATCAAGTGCTCAAACTGGTTGCCGTTCTGTTCAATACACTTTTCATATCTTGAAGAAATAAACCTACAAACATCCAGTATTATTTCCTCTGGTATTTGAGCACATTCTTCTTCAGTTGCTACTCTCATTTCAGCAATTGTTTCAGGTTTCCTGCTGTAAACTTTGTCTTTTAGAAACCCCCACAAAAAGAAATCCAAGGGCGTCAAATCTGGTGATCTAGGTGGGTATTCGACTGTCCCTCTTCTTCCAATCCATCTGTTTTATATATTTTCATCCATATAAGTTCTCATATCACGGTAATATATTATTAACTATTAATATTTAAAGAGTGTATACATTATTTTGGGACACCCTGTGTGTGTGTATATATATATATATATATATATATATATATATATATATTATATATAAAATGTTGTAGCCTCTGTCTGTTTGTTATCATACTCCTCCTAGGGTTTTGGAGATAGACCCCATAACCATATATATTCTGAAACTACATTACCCAGGGTACTTAGATAAGTATATTTCATTTTGATCAAGAGGGATCCCTGGGGGCACAAACACACCTCTGAAAATTTTTTCCCTTTCATTTAAATTAAATTTAAATTTGAACAAGAGAATGACTCCTGGTTACCTAGATAAGTATATTTCATTTTGATCAAAGGTGGGCTCTGGGGTTTTCAAACGCCCACTGAAAATTATTTTCCCTTTGATTTAAATTAAATTTAAATTTGAACATGTGAATGGTTCCTATCCAAAATATAGAAAGAGAAATCCAGAAGATGGAGGTCACATCAGCAAGATCAAAATGAGATAATATGGACATCAAGTTGAGCAAGAAATCACCAATCAGTGAGTAATACCTTACAATACTTATTTTTTACAACAATTCAACTGTCATATCGATGTTGAAATCTTCTCATCAATTCATTCAATCAAGTATTGCATCAAATACTTATCAAAGTGGTTAGACCAAGTTGTTTTTGCACCCAACCACTGAATATTTTTTTCTCTTTGATTTAAATTAAATTTAAATTTGAACAAGGGAATGACTCCTATCCAAAATATAGGAGGAGAAAGCCAGAAAATGGAGGTCACATTCGCAAGATCATTGAGTAATACTGAAATGCATTATTTTTCTGCACTAATTATAACAATGATTTAAAATCAAACATCATTTTCTTACAAAAGAATGTGTGACATGTAGTAAGGTGCCTGTAATTTGGATAGTATACAATGTAGGTGAAGAATTCAACTAAAAAAATTGAAAATACAATACATCTAAATAGAAATTAGAGACATGTTATAATAGATCATTCCATCTTGATAAAATCCAAAGAAGAATCTGCATTATTATTGGTCCTGACCTGGTGTCTCAGCTTAAGTCATTTTACCATCCTCTGTGCCATTTTTATAAATACTTTCATGGTAATTGTTCAGATGAGCTCTTAGCTATGGTACATGTGGTACCTATGGTTCTTTATGAATTTAAGTGCAGTACTAAATTGGCAACAAGGTCTTATCAATTTACTGTCATGTTGGCTAGATGTAACTGTAAGTTCTATGCTAACAGTTTCTTTTATCGCACTTCTCACTTGTGGAACACTCTTCCAGTCCCATGCTTTCTTGTCAATCTTCAAAAATTTAAATGCAATGTCAATCACTAAGTCATATCTTCTTGATCATCCTTCTATTATTCTCACTCCTTAGTAATGTTTCTGTTTTCTAATTCTGCCACCCTTTAATCTCTTGTGTCTTAGTGGCTTTACTCTCTTGATTGGGATGAACTTGATATAAAAAATAAGAATAAAAAATACTGTTTCAAATAGTAACACCACTATTACTACTACTGTAAAACCTGATTCAACATCTATCAGTTTAAAAAATATCAAGTTTAAAGAAGCACTTGTAGATCTATGTGCCATGTCCTGTCAGAATGTGGGTGATCATGGCTCTCCACAATTTTCTGTCCTTTGTAGTTCTTAATAAATTATATCTTTTTGCTATATCTACCAATCCCTGTTCTGCAATCGATTTACACAAGCTCTTTAGGTAGGGTATGCACCCTTCAATCTATCCTGTGAGTATCAAATTTTCCAACACCTCTTTCTTCATGATGTGCCTGTTGTGATGTGTGTGTGTGTGTGGGGGGGTCTGACAAGTCACAAAACTTGACAGTCAGTCATGATAGTAGTATTCAATACTCAGCCAGACAAGTCACTGCAATAATATTATCTTCTCTAGTTTTACTGTACTTTTAACATTTTCTAAGCATTTATTGATCTGTAATCAGGTATTGATCAATTGTAGGACACCCAAGATCAAACTCACAGTCATAGTAACAGCCTGTGATAGTAGCTTGCTAACCTTATTTTTCATAGTAACTGGCCCAAATTAGGCATTAAGCTTAGTCTGGCACAAGGCCATTAATATTGAACAATCAGTGAGAAGTGACCTCACTCTTATAGTAAAGGGCCGCTCAAACTATTATAGTAAAGGACATAGCACCATAGTGAGGTACCCTGCTATTATTTCTTTTGTGTCACATTCCTTCAGGACACTGGTGATTGTGCCTCAATAATTTCCTGTCTTTTGTTATTCTAAGTACTGTCTGACACTTTACCATCCCTTTGTCCTTGTTCTGCCATCCATTCCAAGCTCATTAAGTAGATGATCATGACTCTCCACATCTTCCTACTTTTTGTAAATTTACATATCTTCTGACACTTTGCCATCCCTCTTTGTTCTTGTTCTGCCATCCATTCACACAAGCTCATTAAGTAGATGAAAACGGCTCTCCACATCTTCCTATCTTTCGTAACTCAAAGTACCTTTCGAGAATTTACCATCCCCCATTGTCCTTGTTCTGCCATTCATTCAAACTTATTAAGTAGGTTACATGCTGTTTCCCACTGCTTCTCTAGCCTTCAATGTCATTTGAGTGTTGAATTCACCAAGCTTTTTTTCCTCATTGTGTGCCCCAGCAATTTTAACTGTCTCTTTCTGGAAAGTGTTTTAACAGAGGATGTAAAGTGTGACACTGAAATCTAAAGGCACATTAGGATAGTGAAAGATGCCTTCCAAAAGCTAAGCAAAGTATAAAGAAAGTATGAAATATTAGTCCTGTATGGCAGTGAATAAAGAGGAGACTTGAGGCAGCATAAATGTGGTTCTACACGAGGATGTTAAGGATAACATAGTTGTTGCTCATATGTTCAGTCTAAGTTTTAGAGAGAATGGAAACAAAAAGGGAACTTATACTTAACATCAGGAAGAGACAGTTGAAATTTCTAGGGAAGATAATGAAGAAAGAGGGACTGGAAAATCTGATATGCACAGGATATATTGATGGCAAGAAGGATAGATGAAAACAATGCAAAGTATATTGAGTAAATGGATGGCAGAACAAGGTCTAGAAAAAATAGCAAAATAAATTTATTGAGAGTTACAAAGGACAAGAACTTTTGGAGAGCCATGATCGCCTATGTCCTGAAGAGACAGAAGAAGAAAAAGTAGTAGTAGTAGTATTTTCCAATGACTACACTGCTAAATTTTTGTACTGGTCTGATTCTGACATCCCCAATATATAGCTCATATTGTGGGCTGTCTCTTTTGCTGATTACCATATAATCTGTCTTCTGACAGTCCTTTCTTCTCACTTTCCTTTAAAACTTTGTCTAAGAGGATTTTTTTTTTCTCAGTTTCCTTTAAGAATCTACAATCAATAGTGTCGTCATCATCATATCTGATGTTATTAAGATGATGTCCACCAATAATAAGTTTTGGTAGGTTCCCTTGTTCTCTCAGAATTTTCTTACTGTATACGTTAAATAAATTAGGTACTGTTATTATCATATTATAATTCTGCTTGTTTCTTAGTTAGCACAACCATTATGCCCTGCCAATACCTAATGAATAATGAACTATTGCCTTTTGATTATGAGGAAAGATGGAAAAGCCATATCAGAGATGCTGAGAAGAATGAAAGAAAGAAAAAAAATGATAGAGGAGGTGATATTGCTCTCATGTTTAATATCTGCTTCAGTGAAATGAAAAGTCTTGTCAATTTTAAATCTTTTCATTTGTATCCTCTTCTTTAAATAATGACCTGCATTCATAATGATCGTTATTGTATAGAGTAGGATTCAGCATACTCCCTGCTCTTCCCTACTCATGTGACAATGGAATGCTCCTACTTATAAATATGGTAAGTAGCCACATTAGAGGAGGATTTAAGGAGTAGTTGATTTGCTTAAAGTTTTTCTGTTCTATGCTTGAGTATTTAATAAACCTCTTCTTTGTTTTCCTTACCTAGTCTTCTGTTCCTACAATACTCTTAACTATGGCCTTCTTAATTCTCAGCTATTTTGAACAAAGAAGTAATATTTTAATATTTTGTTAAAGTTAAGTTCAAATAGTTAATGATACAATAGGGGAATATTCACAGATAGTTCATAGTTATAGAACTTGTAAGGAGGTTATTCAATCATTAACTTAAGAATTAGGATTCATCGAAAAATTAAAATCACAAAACCATTAAATTTTCATGGGTATTTCTAGTTATTATAACAGATGTTCCCTAAGCTTGGCATAGTCTAGCAGAAGGCCACTAGTACGAGGAACCTAATGTTGATTGAACTTATTAATCAATAATAATGAACTGTTGTATGAGTATGTTAGCCATAACCTCACAATAATGCATCTTATATTTACTAAATTGAGCTTAGTTTGGCATAAGGCCATTTGTGTGAAGCCCCTAGATAAGATTGATCTTACAACACAACAATAGTTCGCTGACTACTAACCCCATACTGAGGCACCCTAACTCTAGCTTAGTCTGGAACAAGGCCACAATTAAAGGGTACCCAATAAGAATCAAGCTCAGTGAGAAAAAGAAAGGAAGAGGAAGTGATAAAATGCTTTCTAACATCTGCTTCAGTGAAATGGAAAACTTTGTTAGTTTCAAACCTTTTCATTTGTACCCTCTTACTTCTTTAAATAATGGCCTGCATTCATACTTATAGTAGCTATTACAATATTTTATTAAAGTTGTTAAGCTCAAATATTTAACGAGGAAATAGTGGAATTTTCACAGGTATTTTACAGTCATAGAACCTGCAAGAAACTTATTCAAACATTAACTTAAGAATTAGGATTTATGAGAAAATTAAAATGGGAAAACTCGTGAAATTTATGAGTATTTCTAGTTATTTCTGTCCTTCATTTAATGAAAATATTAAACCTTTGATAAGTTTTGTTCCACAAGCCAAAAAACTAATAGCTGTCAAGTGGATTCTAAAAGGTTAATTTCAGGGAACTGCCAGTTGTCATCGCCCATATTACCCTCTACATAATGTCAGAGATTATTTTCTTATATTTTTTTTAAATACAGAGGAAATCAGTAGGTTGGGAGGACATATATAAACAGGAGGTGAGAGGCACTCATTTCTCAAGACAAGCCCTACTACACTGGCCTCTTCAGATAAAACCAATTTAAACTGAGAGAAAGAGCAAAAGTGAGAGTAAAGAGTTGTAAATAGATAAGACTTTAATTATTAATGACAGATTTATATATGCAGCTGTGATAAGCAGATCAGGTTGAGCTCAGGCAGTTACTATTTCAGTTATATTTCCTGGTTCATTCTCCAACCCCTCCCCCATTCTGCCATCTTCATTTTTCTTCCTCTTTCCTAAGTAAATAGAGTATAGCTGTCATGTCTGGGTTGGAGCTGCCCAGTCCTCATTTGCCAGTCTGATAGACCATCTACAGGGTGGGTGACAAATTATTTTCAACCCCTTTCTCACAGTTACAGGGTATATATTCTACATTCCTTAGTCCCACCATCCCTGATCTTTACAACTGAGACCCGCCATGCCATGTGCACAATCATCCCCATTCTCTTTGTATTCCATTAGTAAGGAGTAAGTTCCACTTGGACAACTTCTTCCCAATGACTGCTGCTTTGTGATTGCCAGAACCACACAATCTTTACCCCTTCAAGTCTAGGGTTAACTGTTATCGTTCCTGCATGACACCATGAACTTCACATTTTCTTAGACTCATACAACACCACACATTAACCCTCAACCTTGAGTGCTCTTGGGCCTTGTATTGGGTAAACAGTATAAAAAAATATAAACTAATTTATAACAGCATATATGAATATCTTTAAGTATATTCTTATGTGATGTGTCCCTTCTAGTCATGAGCAATTATGGCTCTCCATAACTACCTATCCTTTGTAGCTCTTAGCAATGTTTGTCTCTTTAGTATCCAGTGTACTCCCCATTCTGATATCCATTTATACCAGATCCCTTTCAGAGGTTACTGTTTTCCCTCTGCTCCTCTTGCCTTCAATGTCCTTTGATTGTCAAATTCTCCAAATCCTCTTTTCTCCTTATGCATCTCAGAAATTACAGTTGATTCTAATTGTAAAAACAATTTTAGTCTTTCAAATTATGTCTGTGCTCTTTGACATAGTCTTTTCACCTCCCAGTTTTGTAAATATTTTTTATAAAGTCTGCCATTTATTTAAACATATCTTATTTTTAATGTTTATCCGCAGAACCTATTGTAAGATAATATTCCTAGTCTAACTATATTGAAGCATTTCTGCTTTATCACTAGAAGTTATATGCACATCATCTTCTTCATGTGCCATGTTCCCTCTTTTATGTACTGTGTCCACAATTTCCTGTCTTTCATAGCTTTTTTGTTTTTCTCTCATTTCTCCTAAACCCTGTTCTGCCATCTATTTACTCAAGCTCACTAAGTATGTTATACATTGTTTACCTCTCCTGTCTTGTGAGTATCAAAGTCTCCAAGTCACCTTTCCTCATTATGTGCACTAGAAATTTTAACTGTTACTTCCTGATGTTAAGTTTCCTTTTTGTTTGCATTTTCTCTAAAACCTTGTTATTTCTCACATGTCTGGTTCATGGTATGCTCAGCATCCTTGTATCAGTAAATCATTATTATCTCCAAAAAATTTTTACAATCTAAAAATATTTTCTGGCTTTGAAATAAGCCACAAAAGTTTGATAAACCATAAAAAATAATTCAATTCTAGTGGTCTACTGGCAATTCCTCAGTAAGAAGCCCAATACTATCTCAGAGATCAAATCAACAAAGAATTTTTTCAGTTTTCTTTTTTACACACTTTATTATAGGTGGTGGGTGCATAGTAGTAAGCATTGTTTCTTGGGGAAGAGAGAGGGGGAGAAAGAGAGAACAGATATCAGTAGGCTGACCAGCTACTTTACATTTTCATGTGGTGGGTGGCCTCTCTCTCTCTCTCGAAACTATGGCATGCAAATTAATTTCTGGGCGAGGAAGTCATCTTTTTAGGATTTTCATGCTTTCAGTCTTATATTAAAACTTAAAAAATGACAATCAGTGTCAGGATGCCATGATCAAACAGGTTCAAATCACTCCCACTCAGTTCGGTGGTCAAAGTTCTGACCAGTAAGGTAGAGCTTTTTTGTCTAAACTTTTTCTTCTTTTTAATCATTTCACCTCAGGCAAGGCAATAGACACTAGGATGCAAGGGGTTACTGAGTGTTAGAGAATATGAGAAAAATATACTATTAAGGAGAAAGATAAAAGAACAAGAATTAAGAAGATAGAAGATACAGATTGACTTTGCATTTGAATTTTCAAAGATCAAAATTGACTGGAAAGCAAGAAGACAGAAGAGAGTTCCACAACCATGAAATGTTAGAGAAGAAACTGTTAGCATAGAACTTACAGTTACATCTAGCTATTTCAATTCTAAAATGATGAGACCATGCCACCAATCAAGTACTGCATTTAAATTCATAAAGTCTATGAACCATACAGGAAAGTTCCTCGGAACAATTACCATGAAAGTATTCACAGAAAAGGCACAGGGAAGCTACATTATAGTGATGGGAAATTGACTGAAGCTGAGATGCCATGACCAATAATATTGCCGATTCTTCTTTCGATATTATCAAAAATCTCTAACTACAGCAGGAGCAGTAGACCAGATATGGTACCAAGATTCAAAGCCTGGGTGAATAAGTTCTAAATATCTAAGATAGTTTCTGGAGAGAAAAATTCTTTAGCATGACACAGGAAATCAACTTTCTTAGAAGCATGCTTTATAGCTCAGACAAGTACTTTTCCAATTGGACCGATTAAAAGGTAGCTATTGATGAAAAGTATTCAGAATTGGCCAAATGGTAGATTGTCATCTTGCATCAGTGCAATGCCAGATTTCACACCTCTTTGCAAACCAGCTAGAAATTGGTATAGTTTGGTTGGAATGTCCTACTACACCTGCCGTACTCACCTGACCTTTGTATTACCACTTATTTCGATCCCTACAAAATTCTCTTAATTGAAAGATCTTAAATTCTCTAGAAGCTTGTAAAACCAACTTCAACCAGTTCATCTAGAAAAATGCCACCTACTGAGAGGATGGAATCATGAAGATGTCTCACAGATAACAAAATGATAAAAATAACGAAATTGCGTTTATTTAGTTGAATAATTCTGTAAAAATGACTAAATATTGTATTTGAAATTCACTTAAAAAAATACTACGTACCTCTGTTTCATCCCAATATTTATGAAAAATGTTAAAAAGCATCCCAAGGTTCTTCCCCCAGCCAGTGTATATTATCTCAGTCTTTTTCTGTCTTTCACTATATGAGTGGCTTGATGCAGAAAATGGAATCAATGATCCATGTTCAATGCAGCAGAGACAAGTTTATGTTCACTTTGCACTAATACCTTGTAAAAGGCATGAATCCTTTTTTTCCCCCCTCAGCTATGAGTAAAATAACCTGATAATAGGTTCTTTAGTCTTGGTTGGCAACCAGTCTAAAAGACAAATAACACTAAATTAAAAAAAAAAACATGGAGCAGAGGAGTACAATGTTCTGGTGACACTGATTGACATCATGGACATCCCCTGCGTCCTGATTCTGAGTGACATGAAAGGGTGACACTGGTGATATTTGTGATTCTTCCCTAAGGAAGTAAAGTGAAATTCATGATGTCATATGAAACCATTTATTTTCTATTGATCTGAAAAGAATGTAATTCTAGAAATATAGATTTTTGACTAAAGAAACCTTATTACAATTGCAGTCAAGAAGCATTCTTTAGAAGAGTCAGCAGTCATTCTTTTCTAACCTGCTGTATTAAATGTTTAGAAGATTAGCAAGATCAGATTTTCTTAACATGCTTTTAATTGCTATTTAATGAAAATGAATGACTACAAAGACACTGACAGCAATTTCTCATGGATGCCACTGTTTTGGTTGTGATCAGATATTCTTAACTACAGACTAATGTCACTCTTGATGTGTATGTGAGTGTTGCTAAAAATCTACAATCTTTTAGAGCTATACAACAACACTGACTGTTCAGACATTTAATAGCATGAAATTACAGGATGGTGATTTGGAGGGGGTACTACTCATTGGATAATAATTATTAAAATTCTCAGGAGAGTAGGTTGAATGATTGAAATTAAAAATAAAACGTGTTAAAATTTATATTTCAAAATAATAAGATAAATTTAAGAACAGTTCCAAGGAGAATTGTTGTCAAAAAGAAAAGATTGTCAACTTATAGTAGCAACTGCAATAGATATTTTGTTTCTCGACCACAACACTTGTAGCCAAATTGCAGTTCAAATGATAGCCCGTCATAACAGTCCAACAAACAAAGTAGAAACAACAAAATAAGTAACTGGTTTAGTTACCAATGTCCTGGACAATACGGCAAGTAGTATTGGGTTACATGGTACCAGTAGCACTTGTAGATTGACCTGACACAATATCATTCATTTTAAGATTGGATTTATTTAGATTTAATTTCTTTTTCTTGGTCTTCTCTTTTAGCGTGCTGTTGCATCACAGGAAGCCACGCAGAAGCTGAACCCGATATATATCCCCCCATTACATTTCCCGAACCTGGACACTTAGAGGCAATGTGATCTACTTTATGACATTGGAAACATTGTAGATCGAGACGTGCTGCATATTTCTTTGTGTTGATAGCGGCAGTCTTTGGCAAAATGATTCGGCTCATAGCACCGATAGCAGGTGACATCGCTATGGCAACAGATGGCTGGAGTCGGATCCTCTTTGACTTCAATTGGTTGAATGACTGCGGCCATTGGTTCATCAGCCTCTTTTTTCGTCGATCATGATAGCACAGGCTCTGGTCAACATTTGATTGAGCATCATGTCTTCCATTCTGAATGATGTGCGGAGTATCTGCTTAACATGACAATGCAATCCAGACATAAAGGCACAGGTCATCCATTCATCAGTATGGCGAGATTCTTTAATTCCGCCAAATATACATCTACTGTCTCACCAGGTCGCAGACGCCATGCCTGGAATTGGTCATAGGCCACAAACTGGTCAGTTCCAAATGCGGTTAATAGAGCACGCTTTATTTGCTCAATGTCACTTTTCTGTTCTTTGCTCATCTGCCTATACACAGCAAGGGTGCTGCCTTTCAAGTGCAGTGGAAGAATCCATTCAATCTTCGTGATCTCGCATAATTCGCAAACTAGTTCCACATTTTCGATCCATTCAACCACAGACTGTCCACTCATATCACCACTGAATTCGGGGATCAGTTTTATGTCAAACGGTCTTTCCGCCATCTTGCTAGAGACAAAGTAAATGCCAAAATAGCTTGTTGTCGTAAAGGGGAGGGGAGAACATTAGCATAGATTCTAGTCATTGAAGTAGATTTTTGCTAACTACTTTTTGTAATTTTTCTTTGGCAGATCACACACAGAACACAAACTTTTTTTTGCGATAAATGATTATCTCTTTCACTACAAGAATCAAACCCAGAACTCAACAAGATTCAGTAAAATTAAGCAAAACTAAGATTCCCAACTCTATCCACTTCCTACTGATAAGAAGAAGACAATATCAATGCATTATTTGAATTTCTTAGGTCCTAAACTAAAATTCAGAAGTTTGTTTACATTACACTATCTGTTCAAAATGTGTATGTTCTTACAAATTATTCTAGACAAAAAACAAAACATCTGTTTTGTGCTAATCCACAAGACTGAGATTTTTTTTATGTTGATCATGGAAGAATACAATTATCTTTACAGAAAAATATCTAGGAAGATTCTAGAACAAACAAAAGAAGTACCATATATTTTTTTTTTTTACCAAGATCCGCCAAAATTACGATGGTCATAGTTTTGTTGTCATATCCTTCTATGGCAACAGAAAACAACAGGAGTGAAATTAACAATAAGAAGACTGCAATTGAGAGGCTTTGAAATAATAAAGCAGAGTGCTAAATGTTAAACAAAATGATGTCAAAAAGACAAGTAAAAAAGAACAAGACACACAATATAGTAAAAAAATATTTTTCATTTTGATATTATGTGTTTTCTATCTTGAGATTCTTGTCACGTTATTGCTTCAGATTTACAGTCTGTAGTTAAAAGCATTTCACATTCTTTGCTCATGATTCCTCGATAGACTTCATAATGATGATTCAGATGTTTTTGGACATGAAGCTTGTAGTTGCTGCCAAGAGCACCATCTTTTTCTGGCACACTATAAAATACTCGTTTCACTCTTGAATGAACTAAAGCCATAGCACACCTAGAGGAAGTAAAGAAAAATATAAATTCAGACTATATTATTTGAAATTGTGTGTAAATAGAATTTTATGATTATTTTTCCATTAAAATTGTTATTGACATGTTAATATTTATAGGAGCAATATATCAAGATAAAATTTAACTGAATTTAATAAAATTTAACACAAATTAAAATCTGTTTTTAGAGTACCAGGTTTTATTATGCAAACAAATTGGCCTGTTGTCTTTTTTTCTTATATATACAGGGTGTGATGTGTAAATTGTTGCCATTTTATGTTTTTACTTTCGTGTGTGTGCATTATTTGTTTTTGATTTTGTATGCTGCCTGTGAGAAAAAAAAAGCACTATAACTCGATACATTGCACCAGAAATTTGGAAACAGCATGCTGTACTGCTTGGCATTTGCACCAGAAGCTCCAATACAAACATTTCAAAGTGTTTGGGTGTCAATCTGAGGACAGTGCAGAGGATTTGGAATGAGTCAGAGGAGTCTAATGATGATTACAAAGATACAGCAGCTCGGAAAACTTACTCTGATTTTTCTGATAAGAAAAGAACTCCCAAATTTGATGGTGAAGGCCTCAAACTCAACACAGAAGCCTACATGAAGTGCCTTGAGGTGGCAATGCTGCCCTGGGTCAAAAGGGTGGGTATTCAAGACCCTATGCCTGGCAACAGGACTCTGCACCATGACACACAAGCAGGAAAACCCAATCATGTCTGTCAGATAATTTCTATGACCACATCACCCCTTACATCTAGCCACCTAACTCTCTAGACCTCAACCCTCTTGATTATTATGCGTGGGGCACAGTTGAGTGAGAGACCAACAAAACTTTGTGTAACACCAAAGATGGTCTGAAGGCAAGGATTATGGCAGCATTCGCCAACTTAACCATCAAGAAGAGTTTCAGGAGATTCTAAAGTCATCTGGGGGCCATGGTTTAAGACAATGGCAATTTTATTGAATAAATTTACTCTGTATTTCAAGATATTTTTGCATAATTAAAACAACAATCTATCCATCTCACCCTGCGTATGTATGTGTGTATATGTGTGTGTGTATATATATATATATATATATAAAAGTCTGTTTTTACTGTTTTTGGTATTGTTTGTGAGCAGCTCCCTAGTGTTAATATAATTAATTATAATGTTATGCTGCTTATTAGTGTGTTGCCTGATGATACTGGTCCAGTAGGTGGCAGGTGAGTCTTCCTGAAAGTGTGGTTATGCTCTATACTATGTAAGATGTTCTGATTTTTTTTATTTGCAAAAGAACATTTCCTGGCTGGGTAAGTATACTCATACACAACATTGGTGATGGAAGTTTGGGAAATATCATTTCTAATAATGAGGTTGCTAGTTTTCAATTTTTTTGTAGTAAATAATGAATCTATGTATTATGTTCTTTTTATTACAGTTTTATTTGATTATATATATATATATATATATATATATATATATATATTGTACATTTGAGCAGCAATTCCTTTTTAAACAAATTTGCTTAAGGACGACTGACAAGGTAGTGTAATTAAGCTTTTTATTTTTTCTTGTGTTCATACAAGTGCTTTCTTTTCTAGACACAAATTGTGTAAAACCTGTCCAAAAGTTCTGCATATCTGAGCATTTTTGGCTATTCTTTTAGCCATTATCAAGGACTATTTTTATTTTTAACTGCATGTGTGTTATAAAGTTTATTGACAGATCTTTTTAAAGTCTCTGTGGTGCTTTTATTTAATTTGGTAAATTTAGATCAGTCATTGATGATGTCGTGTAATTTTTTATAAGATTGCTTTTTAATTCTTTTGCAGCAGTTTTGAGTTTTGTTGCTAGAATATTAGTAGTGATAAATATATAAACCTATCCAGTCATAAATTAACAGAAGACCAGAAGAAATTCCTGAATCTAGGAACTAATTGACATCTCCAGCCTAAAGTTGACCTCCTCACAAAGAAGTCACTATCCCAGTGTAGAGCTGGTGGAGTAATAACAGTTCATCCAGACCTCAAGGCAGAGGGTCTAAAAGACTGCACTTTTCACTATAACAATATTCTTACAACAAAACTGAAAACTGCTGAAAAAAGAATTAAAAAAACAATCCTAACATCATCATCATCATCAGATGAACTGACAAAAGCTAACACACGTGCCATTTTGAACAATTTTTGGACATATTGTAGGAGAGTGAGAAAAGGCAAAAAGTGAAGTTCATGGAATTATGCAGGAAAGATAATGGTTAATTCTAGACTTCAAGAGATCAAAGATTGGTGTGATTGGGAAAACATCTTACTAGGAGTATGTTCCACAAAGTAGCAGTCTGAGTGGAACTTAGTCCTTACTCTAGGAATATGAAGGGAATGGGGAAGATTCATTCTTGTGTATATGGCATAGTGAGTCCCAGCTATAAAAGTCAAAAGATATAGCTTGTCAGAGACATGCCATGAAAGTAGTGATAAAGAAGCTTGCAATGTTTCATCTGTAGGAAAGTGGTTGTAAAGTGAAAAATAATTCATCACCCACAAGTCCGTGTAGGCACATTTGAACTCTATCAAGACAGGCTTGTGAGGGATGGGGAACTCCTGGCCATAAATAGCAGCAATATTCCATTTTTTGGTCTGATCTGGTTTTTGTAAAGATAGAGTATAGTGAAGGTGGGGAGGAAGTTAAATACTTACTTGATTGGTACAATGAACCAACCCTTTCCAGCATTTTTAGGAATCAAGCGAATATCAGAGTTCCCCTCTTGAGGTCTGGGGAGTGCTTGAGTCACAATAGGCATTCAGGATAAGGAGCTCGATGGTGGTGGAACATCACTAATTTGATTTTGACCATATTGAACTTTACAAGTGAGTCCTTTCTCCATTGAGACAAAATTGTTTAGGTCCTGGTTATCCAGATATTTGGCAGGTGCACCTGTAGACTGTTGTATTATCCGCATAGATATTCAGTAAGGATAGAAGTATGTTCTTAGGCAGATTATTAATATAGAGCAGAAAGTGGGTAGGCGTGAGAACCCCATGGAATGACCTTCAGGGACCTACCTGTTAAGCCCTTCTAGAGATTCCATAGCCGAAGAGTTTATGTAGCAGCCCTTGATGCCATGCCTTGTCAAAAGCCTTGGATATATCCAGGGCAATGGTCCTTACGATGAATTTATTATCTAGTGCATTCTGTAAATGATGACAGTTAAGACATTAACTGTGGATCTAGCAGGGCAAAATCCATACTGGTTATTGCTCAGACAGTTGTTCCTTTTGAGGCATTCAACAACCCTCTTGTTGATTATAGATTCAGAAGGCTAATGGGTCAATATTGCAATAGGCATGAACACTCACCAACTTTTTTAAAAACAGAACACACAGTTGACACCTCACATGAAATTGGGAAGCATCTCTCCTTCAGGCTACAATTGAACGGCTTTGCCAAAACTGGATATAATTCTGGGTTGATATTCTTAAGAAAAACCACTGGGATTTTATCTGGTTCAGTGGCCTTCTTAGTGTCAAGGCTTTTAATAAGTCTGGAAACTTTCTGCATTGTAATAGAGATATTACTAAGTCTGTGCTCTGTGAGGAAGGGGAAGTCAGGTAAGGAATGGGCCTTATCGCCTAACATAGAGTTAGAGGCAAAGTTCATTGCTGAGAGCTTTGCCTTCTTATATGAAAATGTAATAAATTTATATGCATATCCTAATGAGGGACCATAGGTTTTTCTACTGGATTAATATTTAGAGAAGCTGGGAGCCATTCTATTAACTTTAAAACCATTTTTGGCATGATGGGCAATAGTCAGTTTGGCAGAATGTCAAGGCACATTGTATTGAATGAACTTGGTTGTCATCTATAATGCTAAAGAAAACATGTATCCAAGGACTTATGATGATTGATATCATCACAATCTTTAAAGAGACCTGTTATTTTACCTCCTAGAAAATTAGGTTAAAACATTATGTCACTTTTTTTTCGCAAAAGCTTAAAAGTTTTCAGTTCATCCAAGAAGCTCTTCCAAAAGAAATATATATATATATATATATATATATATATATATATATATAGAGAGAGAGAGAGAGAGAGAGAGTGGTAATTTGGAAGGTTGTTTTTGAAGCCAAAATTGCTGGTTTTTCAGTGCTTTGCTTATAAAGGCATTTAAGGCAAGCAGGCTTTGTGGTACAGTGTATCCCAAAGATAGGGATAGAGCATTAATAAAAAAAGTTTTTCACTTAACTCGTGTTTACTTCAAAGTAACATTACTACCAAGATCAAATGGGAAAATATAAAAAAAATGCAGCACCATGCAGTTACAATAACATAAACTGTAAATTGTGTCTGGAGGGAAAATTAGCAATTATTACATTTAAAAATCAAAAAACGTATTGAACAAGAAAAATGAAATAATGGGGAAATGCAAACATATAAACAAACACCTACTTAAATACGAGCATTAAAAAGAAAAGAAATACAACACAACATGCAATTCTATCACAAACACAAACCACTATGCCTAATACCAAATCCATACCAACCTCAAATACAGCCCACTCAGAAAAGTGTAACTACAATATCAACGAATAATAACCAATAAAATTTGCCACAACTACACTCTTTACAAAACGCAAAAACACACACATGCAAAATAGAAAACAAAATCAAAAAGAAAAGAGAATGCATATAGGGGTGTGAACGTACACACACATAAACACAAACACACATTTAGATACGAACACATGGGTGAGTGGGTACATGTTTATATGTATGTATACATGCATGCATGCACACAGACAGACACACACATAAACACACACCCAAAAAAATACTAATATAAAAAGAGAAGAAAGAAATACAACACAGAAAACAATCCCATCACAAACAAATCCACCTAACACCTAATCCATACAAATCTCAAACACAATCAAGAAAAAGAGTAACTATAATATCAACAAATAACAACCAACAATATTTACCACGACTACACTCTTTATAAAACACAAAATCTCTCACACACACTAAATACAAAAAGAAGAAAAAAAATGAGAACACATATAGGTGTGCAAACATACACCCACATAAACATATATGCACATATATGCACATGTTTGTACGTATGTATACTTGCATGCATGCACATGCACAAATATACACATAAATACACAATCAGACATACATACACAAGTACACAAATATACACGTGCGTGTTTGTATGTATGTATACATCCATACATATGTAAGCATGCATAGACACCTGTATAAACACACAAAACTCCAACCATAATAAATAACAATAAACCAAATGTCACTAGAGAAGATGAAGAAAGAATGAATGGATAAAAAAGAAAAAGAAAAGAAGAGGAAGTGAACTCAACAATCAGCTCCATTAAAAAAAGGAAAATAACTTGCATCACAATAAAAGTACAAAGAAATCAAGAAATAATAACAGTTTGTTCTGATGAGTAATTGCATCCATGTAACTAAGAAACTTTGAAGTAAACATGGGTTAAGTATAAAAACTTTTTTATTAATTTTATATATACACACACAAACATACATGTATATACAAGTTTCATTAAAAACGACTGACAAGGTATTGTGGTTAAGTTTTTTCATTTAATTTTTCCTGTGTTCTTATATAGCATTGTTGGCTGCCGGATAATATAATTAAATAATTGTGCATTTAGGCAGCAATCCCTCTTTTACACAAGTTTCATTAAAAACAACTGGCCAAATACACAATTATTAAATTATTTGATCCAGCAGCTATCAAGGAAAGTAACACTACATAAGTACACAAGAAAAATTAAATAAAAAACTTAACCGCAGTACCTTGTCAGTCATTTTTAATGAAACTTGTATAAAAAGAGGGACTGCTGCCCAAATACACAATATATATATATATATATATATATATATATATATATATATATTAGTTTGTCATAAGCATTATAGAACTTTTAAAAATATTTTTTGTTTTAAAAGTCATTGCAGATTCCATGCTTTGGGAGAAGGTTGCTCACACCAAAACAAGGACAGAAGTTCATATAAACATTAAGTTATGAAATTCAAAGAAAATTTACAGTAGATGGCAAAGTGTTGCCATGAAGACTAGGTAACATTTGTCATTCGTGTCCATTTGTGGCTAGTCTGTCTTCAATGTTTAATATTCATATTGTCAGCAGGCAGATATGATTTTTACATATGACAATGTGAATGGTAATGCAAGGATGCATAGCTGTCTCAGATTGCATTTCCAGAGCAAAGGCAGCCAAATCATCCAACCTTTACTTATGTTTATAGTTGTGTTGCTGAAACAGGATCCATGGCACCACAAACTATGGATCAACAAGACTGAAATCAGCTTGTACACCTGAGCACAAAAAACACATTCTACAGGCTGTTGGAGACAATTCAGGTATCAGCACACGTCAAGTAGCCCTAGCATGTTGTACTTCTCATAGTACCACATGCAGGGTACTTCAAGAGAAGCTCTTGTATCTGTATCATTTGCAATGTGTGTAGGGTCTTTTGCCCTCTGATCACTCACCATGAAAAAACTTTTGCTGATGGTTTATTGCACAAACTGCTGATCCATTGTTTGTCTCTTCAGTTTAGTTTACAGATGAGGTAACATTTGGAAGAGATGGAATAACAAATTTACACAACCAACATTTGTATGTTTCTGAATCCCCATGGTACAATACAGTTTAGACACCAGCATCAGTTTATGATTAATGTGTGGGCTGGAATTGTAGATGACTGTCTGGTAGGTCCATATGTTTTCCCAGCATGTCTTACAGGAGCTGTCTATATTTATTTCCAACATACTTCCAGACCTCCTTGAGAATGCACCCTTGATAATACAAAGATGCAGATGGTTCATGCATGATGGAGTTCCAGCACATTTTAGTCACATTGTTTGGCTGACATCTAAAATGTGAAAGATGAATAAGTAGGGGAGGACTGGTTCCTTGGCCTGCATTGGTTTATCTGCAGACATTAATGATGCAGAGACACTTCATTAATGGGTCATGGGGGCCTGCAAAACCATTCAATACCATGTGGGAGTATTTGAAAGTGTCTGCCAGTCAGTGATCCAAAGGGTGCATGTGTGTGTAGAAGCAAGCAGAGGACATTTTGAACATTTATTATCAGTTGCTGTGTTGAGGTACAATGATGCCCTTTTGAACATCTGTTTATATCAACTTTTGTCCTTGTTTTGGTGTGAGAAACCTGACCCCAAAGTATTTTTGGATTGTATCTTGAATTTTACATTTAACAGTGTTTACTGTAAACTTTAAACTTAATAACTCAAAAATGAAGGATTTGCAGACATATCTTTATATGGACTTTTGTCCTCATTTTGGTGTCAGAAACCCACCTGCAAAATTTGTAAAAGTATTTTTGATACACCCTGTATATAGAATTAATATAATAGATTTGTCACTTAGTTGATTTATGTTACCTTCAGCATCCCAACTCCAGAATTTCATAGGTGGATCCTCCGGGAATTACACTGTCCACTCCTCAGGGATATCAGCAATTAACTGCTTATACCTCTCAATTTTTCTTTCTTATATGTACTTTTCATTGAAATAAGTTTTTTTTGCATAGTGTATGTGTGTGAGTGTGCTCATCTGTGCCTAGGAGTAAAATATTGTGATTATTTGTCCTTTTCGGTTTTTTTTCCATTTTATACTCACTCCTTAATCTTTTTTTTCTTTTCTTTCAATTGTTGCCATTTGACTTCTGGTTATCTAGACATGTTGTTATCAATAATTCTAGAGTGTTCTAGTTTTTTCTTGAGTTAGGAAAATTGTATTTCATTTTTTTTTTTACATAATTAATTTTAATGCTTAAATAATAAAGTAAATATTTATGTCTTCATTTGGACATCATTTCATTTTCTTATCCGATTTGGCGGTATCCTTAGTACTATTAGTATTATTAGTTGTAAGAGGTTAAGATTCAAGTTTGAATTTCTCAAGATTATAGTTAATGTAATATATTACAAATAACTTGTTATGTTACAAGTGATGGAGATAGTCATAAAACGAGTATAGGAAAAAAAACAGGTATTTCGAGATGGCTTCTGGTGAGAAATTAAAAAATTGAAAAAATATTGATGATGCATTGATATGAAATTACTTTCAACAGTAGGTTGGTTTTATAATGATGGGGGAAAATTTTTTAAATATTGACAATATATTGATTTACTGTAATAGTAACAGTGAGACATAAGGAAACATTTGACATTCATTGGCTGATCAGACAGCACTGCACTTTTGGTTGTAATTTATAAACAAAACTACTCACATTACACAAGGTTCATGAGTGACGTAAAGGTCATATGTCGTACACAAATAAGGCCCCATTTTGTTTCCTTCAGATGAAATTTGGCTTTCAGTTGAAGTGTACATAAGTGTATCTGGAAAGAATTTAAATGATTTTTATTTAATGTATGAAAAGGAGGCATAAGTTTACAGAAAGTGTTAGAAACGTTTATGTCAACCTCATACAAACATGTGGAAGAATTTTTGCAAACAGTGTCAAAAGGATTTCAATAACTGTTAGCTAAGCTCAACATGGTCATCTCAGAAGTCAGTGTCAGCCAGAACCTCAAGAATATCAAGATCATGTGCAATTAATTTGTTGAGAAAAAGGACACAATCATCACCATGGACAACAATGACATTGAAGAAGTCAATCACTACATCTATCTAGGTCAATGTATTTGCATGAACTTCACTTCAAAAGAACAAGAAATAAAATACCACATTAAACTGGGTTGGCGAGGCTTTGGTAGGGTAAGCACCATCTGCAAAAACAAAGACATTCCAATCATCTTGAAAAAAGTCTACAGCCAATGCATTCTGCCAAGTCATCTACAGAGCAAAAACCTAAAACTTAACTAAATGGCAAACTCTAAAGTTCAGACCCATGCAAATGGTCCATGAAAGATTCATGCTAAATATCACATGGTGAGATTTCAAAACAGCCAAATGTATTGGTGTAAAAGCCAAAGACATTTAGAAACAATCAGAAAACTTAAATGCAAATGAACAGGTGACCTCATGCAAAAAGACAACAGATGCACAACAAAAAACACATTTTGTACTCCAAACAATCACACCAAAAAACAGAGGTTGACAGAAAATAAGATTTCAACATTGATGGTCAAAACTAGTACATGAATTGTAAAGATGGCAAGATCTGGAGAAGGCCTACATACAACAAAGAAAAATGAAAGAAATAAAGAAAGAATATAAACTTGATAAATCAATTTACCTACTACTCCCAATTGATGCCATGATGGATATGTAACACCCCCAGTGACACTCTTCAGGTTGATTGTGATCATGGCAATCAATTCAAACTGTGGCAATCTTCACCTCAGGTTGTGATTATTTAAGTATGAATAGGCATGTTATCATCTAAGATGAAATATTTCCAGTCAAAATGGGTCCTACAGCAACTGGCAGGTTTTGTTTGTTTGTTTGTTTGTTTGTTTAATGGCATATCAACACCTCATGGATTATTTACTACTGAAATTAAATTTTCTAGGAAGCTTTGAAGTAATAAAAATATGATTTGTTATTCTGCTTTCACAATTGAATACATGGTAGATGATACTTTGCTTTTGTGCATATATATGTTTGTGCAGACATAATCACCAAAGACAATGATATGTGTTTGATGTTGTAGTTTTCTTGAAGTTTATATTTTGGAATACAATTTGAATTTTTTAAAATTTGTAGCATATTATATGCTTTAATGTAATGAAAGACTTCTTCCATGTTGGTTGTTTGGCTGATTTTGTTTAGTGGTATATCAACTTCCATGGATTATTCAATGCTGAAATGTAAATAATTTGAACAATTTTATGGTTTCAAACTAAATATATTTTGAATACAATTGTATGCCTTCCACTACAGATAAAATTTATTGCTGGTCATGTTGCTTTAGAAATGTATTGTTGCTAATTTTATTATATATAGATATTGGGTTTTTTTTTTTGTTTTTTGCGGAGGGGGTATATAAAAATGTAATGGTATTTTTTACTATAAAAATGTATTTTTATACTTTTATAGTGTTTTGTTTAGGGTTTCACTATTTGCCCATAGCTAGGACCCTAACAAGCGCTACCACTCCGGGTCAGGGTGGACCTGGCATCAACAGCAATTAAGAGGTAGTTTCATGCTTCTCAAAACTTCCAATCTCTCAATCAGATGCCTGACTGCCAGATGTAGTTTATTGTCATACTTAGGTCTACAACTGGCAGGTCACTGAGTGACAGGGTGAAAGTTTTTGTTAACATCACCCAGTTGTAACTTCACTTAAACAATCCATTTGAATCACTTGGCAACACTTACGATTTTTATACTGTCATAAGAAATATAAGCCTTTTAATGCTGCAAATCTTAAGTTTTGTTTAATTAACAAAAACTGTGGATTTTACAGCTGATTTCTCCTAAGAATAAATAATCTAAAAGCTGGTAATGCTGGGCTGGGCTTTAGGCACATTCTCTCAGCAACTACAGTATATATTTATGTATCATGCGACTTTTGAAGACCTAATTTGGAAGCTGATTTTAAGGGGGTTGTATCATACACAAGATATAAAATTAGGATATGTACTGTTGGTCCTGGCTGTGGCATTGACCAAACTATATATCCATTTTCTGTAGTCAAAATGTACAGCTGTATTGAAAATAGACATCGCACATTAAACGAGTATATATAGTAACTTCAGATTTTTGTCAGCATCAAGCTTCAGAATCCAGCTGGGACAATTTTTTCAGGATCTGACTTATGTGATTTTTTCATAGTAACTAACTGTAACCTGCTTGCAAACTCCCTAGAAACTGTTTTTAAACCTGTCTGCAATTTCCTGCATTAGGCACTTGAATATATAGAGATTTTTAGAATTAACTCCAATCTCAAGTAATTCAATCCAGTTGCCAGTTTCTAAGATTCACAATCTCATGATATTGCCACTGATGTATGAATTGTAAGAAGTGTTATTTACCTGATTTTCTCTCACTAAGGCAGAATGTGACACAAGGCCTTTTGTATGTGGGAGTCCTATACATATTGTCCAAGCACAAAAATTGCTCAGTTCCGCAACTACTGTCAGGCTGGATTCAATATTACACCAGGCCCACCTCTCTTAGTGCAATGAGGAAGATTGGAATCCCAGGACCAGGCATCTTCTCTCATCTCAATTGATGAGAGAACAGATACTATTCTTTGATCCAAGCTCTTAGAAGAAGTAAGAAGCTCTTATAACTAAAAGATTATGGCATGAAGGGGTGTTTTTTTTATTTAACTTCTCTCAACCTTGATGTCTGATGATAATAATAATTGTACTATTCTCTATCTCAGGAGATTAATATAAGATAATGTTAACAGTCTTGTCACTGGGGATCTGTCAGCACATACTCTCCCTATTGTGCTAAATGAGGAAAGTTATGTCATTTCCTGATGTCTGTGATAATTACTGACATTCTACAAAGTCATTTTTCTTGGCAATCCTACCTTAAAAAAAATAAAATAAAATATCATATTCTAGATATGACAGGGATCCCAAATTCTCAGGAAATGATTGAGGAAAATTATTAATAAAACTCTCCAGTGTACCTCATTGCACAAAAAAAGAATCAAGATCACAGATTCCTTAATGTCTGCTGCTACAAACTCTGGCAAAAATTATAGAATTAACACATTTAGATGATGCTACCATAAGTTTTTTTATTAAGCATTATAAAATCTAATAACATATAAGACACAAAACATTTTTGAATTAATGCCTGAAAATTCTGGCTTTGTAAAATATACCTTAAACAAACTAGATTACATTTGTAGTGTTTTGGTAGTATTTTCTTTACTAGAAACTTTGGAATAAAACAAATTGACTCAAGGGTATAAAATAAATATTTTTATTTATTTGATTTAGAGTGAGTCCTTTGGTATTCGGTGTAGCAAAATGTTTGTTCATAAGGTAGATATTGGTAGCTGTCTGGATAAGTGTCCATTTGACTCAGTAGTGGTAGCTTTGAAGTCAGACCTTGCTAGGGGTACTAGTAATATTAAAAATAGTTCAGTGTCAATCTACTGTGTTTTTCTTGGCCCCCAGAAGGGCAAAAAATATCATTAGAAAATGACCTCTTAACTACTTCATGCATTGTATATGGCTGATTTTAGTATTCCTTTCATTCTTTTAACTGTTCTTTTATTGGAGCCATGTTTCCTTTCAGTAAGGACCGCCCAATTCCTTGCTGAGATCCCAAAAATCTCACTTAACTATAGACTGATTTGCATATCTAGGCTGCTGCTACAGTTTGTTTTAGAAATGCAAATTACTAGATCATTTCATAATTTGTTCTCCAACATTGAGCTATCCCATATTTTACTTTATATGGTTTGAAAAAAAAACAAAAAAAACAAAAAAAAACATACAATTTAAAAAATTTAATCTACTTAGTTTAAGGCACATTTTATAAAGCCAGCAATTTTTTTCTTTTAAAATAGAGTTCACCCCATATAAGGCAGTAAAGCTACTAAGACACAAGGGGTTACTGGGTCTGAAAGAATTAAAAACAGAAACATTACTAATGAGAAAAAAAAGAGTAATCAAGAGGACAGTAAATAGTGATTGACATTGCATTTAAACTTTTGAATATTAAAGTTGGTTGAAAAGCATGAAGTTAGAAGAGAGTTCTACAAGTGAGAAGTGTAAGCAAAGAAACTATTAGCATAGAATTTAGGGTTACATCTAGCCAGCTCAACTGTAAATTGACGAGATCTTGATTCCAGTCTAATACTGCACTTAAATTCATAAAGTCTAGGTACTATAGTGAAGAGTTCATCCAAACAATTACTGTGAAAGTATTTATAGAAAAGGCCCAGGGAAACAAACTTATGGCGATGGGAAAGTGACTGAAGCTGAGATGCCAGATCAGGAACAATAATATTGCAGGTTCTTCTTTGGAGCTTATCAAGGAGCTCTATATAAACAGCAGGATCACCGGACTATATGTGGCAGCAATATTAAGTAAAAAATGTTTTGCATCTTATTTGTTATTAGTTTATTTACTGCTAAATAAAAAAATTAAAAAAAAAAAAAAACATGTGAACATCACCTAAGTGTGCTAATTCTATAATTTTTACCAAAGGTTGCATAATTAGTATGCTATTGGGCATTTTCATTTTTGGTAGAGCATTTAGCATAGTGAAATAATGGATAGCTGCTCGGATTGAGGAATCAGAGGGCCAAGTTCAAATTCCACCTATGTACAAATACCCTTGGGAAAGGTATGAATCCATCTCTTCTCCCCCCCCCCAGCTATGCGTAAATAGCAGGACAGACTGGGATCTATAGACTTGGGTGGAAATTGCTATAGGAGAAGGACCGCTCTGAATTCAAGAGCTCCAGCTATGAATTCAATAGCCTCACCAACCCACAATTGGCCAAGCATCTGAGTACAGCTGAAAACATGGTCAATCAGGCAGGGATTTCTCAAACAGGTGTGAGAAGACCCTGAATTTGGATTTTCATTTTAAATATTCTGGCTATGCATTAGCTATATGAAAATCACGCACACACTTTTATACTCAGGCAAGAGAGACTGAAATATGCAGCATGTAAGACATTATATACAGTGAAGTCTTTCCTGATTGAGTGTGGCAATCATGCTCTCACTAAACAATGATTTTATTGCTTGAGCAACATGAGGGGCCTATTTGAAAATTTCAATATCAATAATCTGCTCTCTTTCATAAAGTGAGTGAGTGGCACTTCTCCCCAAAATTTGGTTTTGGTTGGTCAATGTATGGCTATTTTAGAGGGTGTGATGGACAGACTAACAGAAATCACAGAATTTTATATATATATATATATTCAATTTCTAAAGAAGTGATGGATTTTTTTATTTATTAATCTGAGTAATCTTAATATTTGAGTAGACTCTCTGTTTATTATATATTATATATATTTATTTTTATCTGCCGGTGTGAATATTCAAAAAAGAAAAATATGCACTCTCCAGCAGAATTCAAACCAGTGTCCAACTAGCCCTCTCAGCCATGAAGTGCATTAATGATCAAGCAAAGTTGAATAGTGCCATATAAACACAAATCTTTCCCTGACTCTCAAAATATACATAGCTGCTCAGTTTTGTATCATAATGTAAACAAAGCAATTTCTAAAGAGGTGGTAGATTTTTTAATTAATCATTAATCTGACAGATTTTATTACTATTATGTTATTTTTAGTGGATACTCATATTTGACGAGGTTCTCCATTTATTTATTAAAACAGCATATTTATTTATTTTCAGCTACTCACCTGAATATTCAAGAAATGTAAAAATCTTTGTAATTCCTGAGTAATTGTATGCATGTTAAATATAAACTTCTGCACATGAAATAAATAATAACAAATAAGAAAGAAAAGAAGAGTGGTGTCATGATATTATTAAGACGCGTGATGGACATTTCTGTGTTGACAGCTAAGCTTACATTTTACCCAGTTTAGTCATTTGAAAAGTGTAAAGTTCAAGAGAGCAAATAGAGAGAGAGAGAGGAAGCAATTATAATGATGGAGAAAGAAAGTGAATCTAAATGAGAGAGAGATAGAAAGAAAGCAAATATGAGAGAGAGATAGAAAGAAAGCAAATATGAGAGAGAGATAGAAAGAAAGCAAATATGAGAGAGAGATAGAAAGAAAGCAAATATGAGAGAGAGATAGAAAGAAAGCAAATATGAGAGAGAGCGATAGATAGAAAACAAACATGAGAGAGAGCGATAGATAGAAAACAAACATGAGAGAGAGAGAGAGAGAAAGAAAGCAAACATGAGAGAGAGAGAAAGCAAACATGAGAGAGAGAGAAAGCAAACATGAGAGAGAAAGAAAGCAAATGAGGGAGAGAGAGAAAAAGCGAATATGAGAGAGAGAAACAAAGCAAATAAGTGAGAGAAGGAGAGAAAGTAAATAAGAGAGAGAAAGGGAGAGAAAGTAAATAAGAGAGGGAGAGAAAGCAAATAGAAGAGAAAAAAGAAAGCAAATGAGAGAGAGAGAGATATAGGATGCAAATATGAGAAAGAGACAGAAAGCAATTATGTGAGAGAGAGAGAAAAAGATATATATAAATATATATATATATATATCGCAAGGAAAAAGTAATATGGGTTGTTTCTTAACGGCATTATGAAAATAATATAAGAAATAAGAGATGATAACTCTCACAAACAAACAGACCAACCGGTTTCGTTCCCAAGCTCATCAGGGTCAACTGGGAACTATTTCTCAATCTTACAGAATAAATAAGTCACACATACAACCTACATACAATTAAAACTAAAATGAAAGATTAATGGTATGGAGGGGGGACAAGGAATAAAAGAACAAATAATTTTTCCCCTTTTTTAACTTATACACATATATATTTTCCTTCTTTTTTTTTTTTTTTTATGTTTTTTAAGCTGTGCAAAAATACACAATAAACAAGAGAAGGAAGAATAAAAAAAAAAAAAAAAAATAAAAAAAAAATTTAATAAAATAATTATATATGTATATATAACAGAGTATGAGGGGAAAATTTGAAGCACACTAGAGGATAATGATATGAAGTCCAAGGAGACAGTCTTTTTGCTTACACAAAGATGGTTCCCTAGACCGAATATATAGAGACTCAAGTGCCTTCAAATGGAATAGAGAGTGCGAACTGGACAGAACAGTGAACCAACCGGGACTAAAGTTCTTCATGACAATTCCTGCTATTTATTAGGTGCTCCGTAATCGCTGAACCGGAAGTGTTAACCAACTGACTTTATTAGCTTCGGATTAAGAACCCGTAATGGGACATGCTGCCTGATCCTACACTCTAGACGCTGGGAAGTCCTTCCTATGTAATTGCTACCGCAACCACATTTAAAAAAATAAATCACAGAAGAAACATGATGGGGGGGAAGAGTATCCTTGATATAGAGGAAAGGCAGACCAGTCGCAAAATGAACAATTAATTGAGCTGAGAAAAAACAGTCATGGACGGCTGACGAGATACGCTTAGCCAACAGCTCACCTTGAGACCCAATAAATGGTAGCCGTAGATAAACAGGGCGTATAGAGTCCTGAAAACGTCGGTTTCCGAAACACTGATGTCACAAATTGAGAAGGGGTCCGATGTACGATGTCAAGGAAAGAGAGACACGAGTTGGACTCCTTTTCAATAGTGAATTTTAGGGACGGATGAAGTTGATTCATAATTGTAAGGAAAGAATCGGCTTCCATTTCACTGTTAAAAAGACAAAATGTATCATCCACATATCGTTGATACATAGACGGTGCATTATCTTTAGTGAGGAGGGACGACTCATAAAAGCCGACAAAAATGTTAGCCAAAGCAGGACCCAAAGGAGAGCCCATAGCTACCCCGTCTATCTGTCTGTACATGATATTGTTGAAACTAAACTCTACAGACATTGTAGCAAATTTCATCAGCTCAATAAAAACCATTTCAGGGATATCCGGAGGTGACAAAATACTTCGATACAGCATGTTGCAGCAAATATCAATCGTTTCCAACACGGGAACGCAAGTAAACATACTCAGAGTGATCCAGTAGAACGACACCAGCCCCCTTATCTGGACGAGTAATTACCAAGTTATTATTTGCCAGTAAATTCCTGACTACAGAACGGTGCTGCTGACTCCACTTGGACTCTGAGTATGTCTCTAAAATGCAAAACATTATTAGTGACACTACTAAATTTCTTCCTCTTGGTCCAGTAGAGACACATGATCGTACTGTTCCTTTAGAAATTAAGTTTCAGAAGAAACTTTTATCTTGGGCCAAACGTGGGTTAATACCTCGTGAAATCATGGATGATATTAGACCTGTTGGGTCTATTCGTCCCCGCCTATATGGCCTTCCCAAAATTCATAAGGAAAATGTACCCCTCAGACCTATTTTGTCCATGACTGGATCATCTCAACATAAGGTTGCAAGTTTTCTATCAAACCTTCTCCAACCGGTTGTTGATTATTTTAATACGTATATCATTAAAGATTCTTTTCTTTTGCTCAGATTATTCGTGAAACCCCATCTAAAAATAAATTTATGTGCTCGTTTGATGTATGCTCACTGTTTACTTGCGTTCCCGTGTTGGAAACGATTGATATTTGCTGCAACATGCTGTATCGAAGTATTTTGTCACCTCCGGATATCCCTGAAATGGTTTTTATTGAGCTGATGAAATTTGCTACAATGTCTGTAGAGTTTAGTTTCAACAATATCATGTACAGACAGATAGACGGGGTAGCTATGGGCTCTCCTTTGGGTCCTGCTTTGGCTAACATTTTTGTCGGCTTTTATGAGTCGTCCCTCCTCACTAAAGATAATGCACCGTCTATGTATCAACGATATGTGGATGATACATTTGTCTTTTTTAACAGTGAAATGGAAGCCGATTCTTTCCTTACAATTATGAATCAACTTCATCCGTCCCTAAAATTCACTATTGAAAAGGAGTCCAACTCGTGTCTCTCTTTCCTTGATGTACTTGTTCATCGGACCCCTTCTCAATTTGTGACATCAGTGTTTGAAACCGGCGTTTTCAGGACTCTATACGCGGTGGGACTCATTTTGTCCTAAGAAAGCATAAAATAAATCTGATCAAGACCCTGACCCATAGGGCCTTGATGATTTGCAGTGATGAGTTTTTGGATGAAGAATTTAATTTTATCCGCCATATTCTTTCGTAATGGATATCCTAATGATATTCTTGATATGGTTATGCGGGATAAAATCAATAATTTCCGTAAAGAAAAACAATACAGTGTACAGAAGTGCCCTGTTTATCTCGGCTACCATTTATTGGGTCTCAAGGTGAGCTGTTGGCTAAGCGTATCTCGTCAGCCGTCCATGACTGTTTTTTTCTCAGCTCAATTAATTGTTCATTTTGCGACTCGGTCTGCCTTTCCCTCTATCAAGGATACTCTTCCCCCATCATGTTTCTTCTGTGATTTATTTTTTTAAATGTGGTTGCGGTAGCAATTACATAGGAAGGACTTCCAGCGTCTAGATTGTAGGATCAGGCAGCATGTCCCATTACGGGTTCTTAATCCGAAGCTAATAGAAGTCAGTTGGTTAACACTTCGGTTCAGCGATTACGGAGCACCTAATAAATAGCAGGAATTGTGCGAAGAACTTTAGTCCCGAATTGGTTCACTGTTCTGTCCAGTTCGCACTCTCTATTCCATTTGAAGGCACTTGAGTCTCTATATATTCGGGTCTAGGGAACCATCTTTGTGTAAGCAAAAAGACTGTCTCCTTGGACTTCATATCATTATCCTCTAGTGTGCTTCAAATTTTCCCTCATACTCTGTTATATATACATATATAATTATTTTATTAAATTTTTTTTTTTTTTTTTTTTTTTTATTCTTCCTTCTCTTGTTTATTGTGTATTTTGCACAGCTTAAAAAAAAAAAAAAAAAAAAAAAGAAGGAAAATATATATGTGTATAAGTTAAAAAAGGGGAAAAATTATTTGTTCTTTTATTCCTTGTCCCCCCTCCATACCATTAATCTTTCATTTTAGTTTTAATTGTATGTAGGTTGTATGTGTGACTTATTTATTCTGTAAGATTGAGAAATAGTTCCCAGTTGACCCTGATGAGCTTTGGATGTAAACCGGTTGGTCTGTTTGTTTGTGAGAGTTATCATCTCTTATTTCTTATATTATTTTCATAATGCCGTTAAGAAACAACCCATATTACTTTTTTCTTGCGATATTACGATTTTGCACCTCAAATAATTTATTTAAAATATATATATATATATATATATATATATATATATATATATAGAGAGAGAGAGAGATAAATAAAAATTTAATGATAGCAAGAAAGTAATGATCATATAGAAAGAAAGAAAACAAATATGAGAGAAATAAAGTTAATAATAATGTGATAGAAAAGTGAAAAGAGTGATCTAAAACCCAATGTGGCTTATTTAAATATTTATCAATTGAACAATCTGTTCTACCTTGAAAATAATCTAAGTTTCCATTGTCATGACAATACAAACATGCCTCCAAAATGTTGTTGGCTGTTTTGGTGAAACGGAAGTGAACAAATGGGTTGTATATATTTCATTTAAATGGAATTATTATACTGTGGCCATCTACATAGAAAAGGAAGGGTTGGTTTTATCTCAATCTCAAGTGTTTCTGATTGATAGCCAGCTGGTGGTTGGTTCCTTTTGCTGTTTGATTTTCTAAGCAACATCCACTTGGAATTAAGGGGAGAAGTAAAGGAATGGATGAGGGGTTTATGGAGATCAAGTGAAAACAAAACCGGAAATAGGGTGTATCCAGGTGCTGGTCTATATTAATAGTTATGCTTGGGATCAGAGTGAGTTCTGGTCTGCCCTTAGCAGGAAACAGACTTGTCCGTCACACGGTTCTTCTGTCATCCATTCTTATTATTGCTGACCACATGTTGGGATGTGTAGATGGGCAAGGAGTTGGTCAGGAAAAAATCTAATATAACAAAAGTTGTCCCAAGTATCAACTAAGAGGAGGCCCCACTTTTTTCTTTTTATTAACAGTAAGGTTCACTCTGTACAAAGCCTGGGGGCCACTCAGGGTAAAGGGTTATAATAAGTAGTAGTTAATATGGATAGGAGGGGAAGGTAACAATCGATTTTAGACTTGAACAGGTCAAGATTGTAGTGATCAGGGAAACATCCTCTAAGGAGTCTGTTCCATAAGGCAGTGGTTCACAGGAAAAAGCTGTTCGAGTGGAACTTACTTCATGGCAATGGAATACAGAGTGAATGTGGGTGGTTTGCTATTATGTAAGTGGCATGGCAGGTCCTAGCCATGAAGGTCAGACCTGGTGGAACCAGAAGATGCAGTTCACCCAAGCACTTTCCATGGTAGTAGCGATAGAGCAGTGGAAGATTTGCCACATCCCACCTGTGAAAAAAATGGAGTGTGGAAAAGAATTCTTCTCCCACAAAAATGCTTTTGAACTCTATAAGGACTGGGAAGTGAAGTCGAGGCAGTTCCTGCCCAAATATAGCAACAATACTCCATTTTCAGCCTGATCTGATAAAGGTAGAGGATAGCATGAGGAGTCAGTACAAGGAGCCAATCATTTTACCTGCATCTTTAGCAACAAATCATATACAGGAATTTCATTTCAGGTCGGGTGTGAGTTTCAGGACCAATATCCTCTCTATGCACAGGGCCTGCTCGAGTACACATCTGTTTATCATGACTGGTGGTAGTTCAAGGTCTAATCAACAATGATGGAATGTAACCAGTGAGCCCTAAATAAAATATCTACATATAAGCTGGGAAACAGGGTTCATGTTATCATTACTCGATGTGTTGCTTGTCTTTCATCTTGTTACCTTGTGAGCATGCAGCAGACCTTTGCCAAGCTTTTGGTGCACACTGATAAGATCGAGAATTGAAATACTTGGAGTAATCATTGGCTAGTCAGTGGAAAACTTAGGTGAGCATCACACTGCATGTTTACAGAATAAACATACTATGACCAGAATGATATTATCAATTAATCTGAAGCAGCTTTTATTTTTTAGTATTCTTAATGACATTATCTTAAAATAAAACATAGCTCAATTTTATGTCAGGTGACTCTACAAGTGTTTCTGGTACCATGTAATTCAATACTGTCTGCTACATGGTTGGTTCCTCTTTGAAAAAACTGGCTCCTCCACCTGGCTTTTCTGTTGAGAAGTGTGTCTAGAACCCCAGCAAGATTCAAAATAATGACCATCTTGCACAGTAGGGTAAACTGGGCTCCATAGCTACAGATGCTGCCAATGCAAGGATGATATGGCGTCACTGGGTAGTGGGTTTCCTAGACTGAAGTCAACAGCCAAAGTGGAGGATTCCTCCAATGGAATCAATGGCTACATGTCTGGAGGACGTCAGCTGTGGTTTAACCTGAAGAGGTATGGACTCCACCAGGTCTACTTGCCAAAGACACACTATGCATGAATGAATACCTCCCTGGCTTTCAACCCAGATATTTGGAGGGAACTGGTCAAGTTCTCAGCTGCGCAGCAACCCTACAGTCACACCTTGTCATGGGACTGATGATGAGGGTGATGACTAAGAGTTTGCATAAAACCATGCTACAATTCTGAATTTGAATTTTTTTCAATTTCATAGTTATGTTGTCATATCCTTCTATGGCAACACAAAACACCTTTGTGCAAGTTAGTGCAATTGAGAGGTCTTCAAAAAGAATGCAGTGGAAAGGGAAGTAATATGAATAATACAGAGTGCAGAGTTTTACAGTGTTCACCAAAACATTTTGCTATTAAGATGTATAATAATCTTATAATACTGTTTGTCCCTCCCTTAGCACAACTCTTATACTCTGCCAATACCTCTTAAATAATGAACTGTTCCATTTTAATGTGTGAAAAGACAGAAAAGGCATATCAGAGATACTACTTGGTTTCACTGAGAACGTGAAAGAAAGAAATAAAGAATGGAAGATAGAAGTGTTTAACGTCTGTTTCAATGAAATGGAAAAAGTTGACAATCACAAATATTTTCATTTTTACCCTCGTCTTAAAATAATGACCAGCATTCCTATCTATGTTATTGCAATACTTTGTCAAAATTGATAAGTTCAAGTATTTAATAATGTGATAAGGGGAATTTCCACAGGTATCTTATAGTCATAGAAGTCGCCATAAGCTTATTCAATCATTAACTTAAGAATTAGGATTCATCAGAAAATTCAAATAAGAAAACCATGAAATTTTCATGGGTATTTCTAGTATAGATAATTGAAGAGCTGTAGCTTTATATTGAAACAATTGTAAATAAAAATAATTCTAAGAATAAAATTAACAAAAAAACTTCAAATAAATGTACAGATAAGAGTGATACCAGGGTTCAAAGATGAACGTGAGTTAAGGCATGCAATCCTAACTTAGTTGCATCTATATCAAGAAAAGTTGGGTCAATGTGTCGTGCCAAAAGGTTTTTCTTGTCTATCTTGTACATTTACAAATTTACCATTTGTCCATGCATTGAATACTATTGCCATATCTGGTCTGGTGCTCCTGCTATTCATCTTGAGGTTCTTGACAAAATCCAAAGAAGGATCTGCAATGTAATCAATCCTGACTTGGCATCTCAACTACAGTGAGGTGGCTTCCCTCTGTCTTTTCTACAGATATTTTCATGGCAACTGCTCTGATGAGTTTTTTTTCCTGGTGCCCCTACTATGTGAATTTAAGCACACTACTAGATTGGCATCTAGGTCCCAGTCTTTTACTGTTTAAATAGTTAAAATTAGCCCCCACTTCTACCCCAACAGTTTTTTCTCACACTTCCATTTATTTGCTTCCCTGGTAACTACAATCTTCAAAAATTTTAATGCAACGTCAGTCACCATCTTCTATCTTCTTGAATCCTATTCATCTTTTGTCCTTTCCCCAATCCTCCCTATACTCAGCCTTTACTCTCACTTTCACTCTGTAACCCCCAGCATACTAGCGGTATTCTTGCCTTGCTTGGGGTAAAATGATGAAAAAAAAAAAATCCAATGTTATTAGTTCTGGTAATCATCAAGAAATTTCAAATAACCTAAAGAAATAATTTTGGCGAGAAGATAACAAACTTGGAGTAAATATAGTGATTGTTTTTTTTTTTGTTCTTAGAAATTACCCAGAAATTACTATCTTTTTCTTCTACGTGCCATGTCCTTTCAGGAAGTGGACGATCATAGCTCTCCACGACTTCCTGTCTTGTCTTTTGTTAATAAAATTTGGCTTATGACTATATTTCTCAAACCCTGCTCTGCTATCCATTCACTCAAGCTGACCAGGTAGGTTATGCGTTGTTTTCCTCTGTACCACTTGCCTTTAATCTGTCCAGTAAGTATCAAAGTTTCCAAGCCCTCTTTCCTTATTATGTGTCGTAAAATTTCAATTCTCTCTTCCTGATGTTAAGTATGTCTCTTTTTTTTCCATCATCTGTAGAACTTTGTTGTTGCTCACATGATCAGTCCATATTATTCTCAGCATCCTTCTGTAGAACCACATTTCTGCCGATATAAGTCTCTTCTACATCTATGAGGAGATTGTCCAGTATTCATTACCATATAGGGGCAGACTGACAACAATATAAAGTAATTTCCAAAGATTTAACAGATTTATTTTTAATCCGTTTTTTTTATTTCATTAAATGGATAAATCGTCGTCTAAATTATGCAAAAATGCAAACAACACTGACATCTCATTTTAACAGACATATTTACCAAAATTACACAAAAATATCTTGAAATATTAAAGAGTAAATTTATTCAATAAAATCACCATTGGCTTTAACCACAGCCTCCAGATGACGTCAGAACCTCCTGCAACTCTTCTGGACAGTCTCCTCATATAAGTTGATGAATGCTGCCATAATCCTTGCCTTCAGTTCATCATTGGTGTTACATGGAGTTTTGTTGGTTTCTCACTCAACTGCACCCCACACATAATAATCAAGAGGGTCGCAGTCTGGGGAGTTAGGTGGCCAGATGTAAGGGGTGATGTAGTTGCCGATATTGTCCGACCATGGCATCAACATATTAAATTAAAATATACAACAATATATGAAATTTTAAAATTAATTTTTTTTAAATTTAAAAAAAATTAAACTTAAATTTAAAATTCTCAGTGTCCGCACTCCTTTGTACGCATTGTCATTGCATCAAAGGAAACATCACTTTAGTCTGAAGTTCTAAAAAATATGAAAACCATTTCCACATTATTTACACTATTTTCATTGTTGGGACTGTTGTCCTCATCTTTACTGTCATATTCACTTTGTTTCAGCCATTGTATGCTCCAGTCTTCTTCAGGTGATATACATTAGAATTTCGAACCGAACCCTTTATTTAGTTCACGGGGGTAGAGTGTTCTAGTTCTACATGCCATGCTTTTTCTAGATATTTCAGTTTCAGTTAATTCCCTTTATTAACTCAACTCTCTAAATTTTTGTTCACCTCTGTGGTGGACAAGTATTGAACTTACAACTCTTTAGGTCAAGTTATTTTTGGATTAGTAAATAGTGTAAATAGTCACAATACCTCATCTCAGAAATAAAGACAGACTTTTCTACATTGTCATAGTTTTCCCTGAAATATTTAATAATATATTAACTTTTAAAGAATGGTCTGACAACATTACTGACAAAACTGGAAGATCATTCACAGAGACTTGAACATTAGCATGTAACTGAAACTTATTGAGAATGCTGGTCAGGTGTTCAGCTGCAAAGACATCCTATAAGCACACGTGCTCATGGGACTGATGATGATGAGAGTTCAATTATAATAGAAACCTCAGTATTAAATTCAGTTCTTAAGAAAAACAACAGCTATGGCAGGTACACAATCTCTTTCTGAAACCCTTGGAATCAGATGCTTTTTGGATTTCAAAATATATAGGATAAAACATTAAGTTGATTATCACCCGTTAAAATTTGCAGCTCTTTTTACTATTTTTGTTCTTCAAAATAAAGCAAAAATGAGTCGAAGAGGCATATCTGATTAGAAAAGCATTGAGACTTTTATATGCTATCTCCCTTCAGATCATGGCAATCATGGCGCTCCACCAGTTCCTGTCTCAGAGCTCTAAGCAGCTTTTCACTCTTTGTTTTCACTTTGCCATCCGTTCACCCAAACTCATTAAAGTTACTTGCTGTTCCCTTTACTTCTCTTGTCTTCTATGTCCTCTGACTATTAAAATTTCCAAGTCTTCTTTCCTCTTAATGTATCCCAGTAATTTCAACTGCCGCATTCTGATTTTTAAGTATGAGTGTCTTTCTAGAGACAATAAATATTAAGTCTTTACAGCCATCCCTTTGCCAACAAGAGTGGTCTGAATGTGATTTGCCAGTGATGTTCATACAGATATTTGTATATTATTAATATATGTGTATATCTTGTCTGCATTAAGTTTCCCCTATTTTACTCACTGTGTATACTCCTTTTAAATCCTCAATCAAACTTTGAAGAGTGAAGAACAAAAACCAGTCAGGTTTTGTTTCCTTTTTTCTTTTTTCTTTGCTGCTTACAATAATTATAAATTATTTTCTCTTTAATTAAAAAAAATGTGTTTTTATGGCTATAATAAAATTTTATACCTCCTAGAAAATATTTGAGTTTCCATTTTTTTAGAACTTCCTTGTTGCTCATGCATTCTGTTGATGGGAAGGCACATTTGCTATTCAAATGTGTTTTCAGATTTCTATGTCACATTTTCTGTCATCTGTTGCTACACTATCCAAATAGTTAACACAATCTTGAAATAATGACATCTGTTGTATTTTGCAAGGATTGGTAAAGTACTGTAAAAGTAGATGCTGAGATATGGGTTATGTCAGTTTGTATTTAGCATCAAACATGAGCCTTAGTATACAGAAAACATTCATGGAAGAAATGTTTCTTTTTCGAGATTGGATACCTGTACAAAAAAACATCAAAGCATTTATAAATAAAAGGACCCATCCATGGGTCCATCAAACAGAAACATTTGAGATCAAGATAAAACTACCTCTTGTCCTTCTATGTGGATGTCCATAGTATCACACCTGTACAAAAACAGATCAGAAGTTTACCAGATACATCAGTCACCTCATGAAAGCTAGAGAATGCAGCAGTCAAATTTTCCAAAGACAAATTATTTGCTGTATACAAACCTGGACAATTCCAGACTCCACCTCCTTGTGAATGGGCCACAAGATCAACACATGCCATGACAGCATGTTTTAAAGGATGACCAGATTGAAAACGAAGATCATGTGCAGCAGCAATAACCAAGTCTTTGGTAGGATCAATGACCACAGCTCCAACTGGACACTTAAAAAAAAAAAAAAAAAAAACAACTTCTTATTTGTGTCTGAATTTCTGAGAGGAGGGGTTAGCATTCTATGAATTCATTCAAATCAAAATAATATTTTAATTGCATCAGCTTTTCTTGATGTTTTCATTACAGCAAACATAACAAATGGAAGACATCAGAAACAGGCTTTGTAAGATGTATATTTGTGTTAAAAAAATGTTAAAATAGAAGAAAACTGACTTAATTCCATGAAATAATTTGTTGTACAGGGTGCAATGGTAAATTGTCACCACTTAATATTTTTAATTTCACATATGCGCGTTGTTTGTTTTTGTCAACTGCACAGTATAGTATGGTCAGTTGTGCACCATCTGTGAGAAAAGGAGCACCATGATGCAATTCACTTTGCCAGATTTTATTGAATAAATTTACTCTTTAGTATTTCAAGATATATTTGTGTAATTTTGGTAAATATATCTGTTAAAGTGAGATGTCAGTGTTATTTTCATTTTTGTGTTATTTAGATGACAATTTATTCATCAGACCCCGTATGTTTACATACAATTTCTTCCATCAAACAAACTAAATTCTAGATGAATCCTCACTCTCTCCTCAGATTTTTCATCCCTTTCACTCACTCACTTATTTATTTTTTCCAGGCTGGCTTATTTCCACCCTCGCATTTTTATTGAATTCTATTAGCCATTATCAAGGATGCAATTTTTAAAAATTTTAAATTGAATGTGTACATTTTTATATGTGTATGAATGTCTTTTTATTTTCCAAACACAGTCAGCACATTATGGCCATATTCATAGTTGATATTATTGAGTTTTGGATTTTTCTTTTTTATTATTAATGCTTCCATTTTTTTATCTATTTTTTTTTTACATGGATAAGGTGATTATAGTATATGTGTGTGTGTGTGTACATATTCTTTAGCAAAGACTTCTCAATTTCTAGGCCAGTTGACATTAATTTTTAATAAAAGGGATGTCAGATAAAACATACTTGTGAAACCACTAAAAATAACCTACTTCATGAATCTAACATTAGTATCAATGACTGTCTCAATTAAATTCACATTTGAAATACTGACATGCCCAAAACAGACCAAAATTTGTTTGGTTCAAAATTTGTGCTTTGTTTCATTAAAACTAACCATAAATGTCGATCTCTCAAGACGAACTCATATTGATCACTTCTAAACAAAAGATATTTTTTTTAGAAATTTTGTCCATATACCAGGTGTAACAGCAAAATTGTCCAAATCATGTTGCAGCATAATTGTTCATCCCACAAAATGTTTAATATCTAAAAAAAACCCACTAAAGTAATTGAGTTTTATTTTTTAGCAGGTTTTCAGATAAGATCTAAACATCTTATCTGAAAACCTGCTCACCATCTTAAAACCATTTGTTGTAAGAATCACTGAAAAACCCTTTGAGTTATTCAGCTAGAAACTGGTTAAAATTGTTTCATGTTAGCCCCACTGTCTTACCAAATGAGCAATGGTGAGAGAAAAAAAGATTATTCATGCCTTCAGTAATGGTACCAACATTCATACTTTGGTTTCCATCTTCAAAGTCCATTCAGGAACCATAAAGAGAATGATGAATAAGTTTAAAAAATGAGGGAACATTAAAGATGAAAACTAGATCAGGTGGTCACAACAGGAAGAGGGATCATCATTTCAATTAGAGCTAAAGAGATTGATTAGAAAAGATCTAATTCATAAGACGTTTGGCAGATGAGAAAGGAGTTTCACCTATGACAGTCCAAAGAGCAGTGAAAAAAGACTTGAAAATGAAATTGTACATGAAACCTGTAAGGCACCTTTGACATTTTTGCTGTTACACCTGGTATAATATTAAAGAAAAAATAATATAAAATTATTACTTCTGCCATTTTTTGTCCAATTTTTGCCATTTCAATTGCCTTTGCCATGTTTTTATTGATAATTTCTTCTTCGTTTGGCGTAAATACATGTGCACTGAGAAGTCGGGTTATTCTGAAAAGAGAAAGAGTTAATTTTTAAGAAATAGAAGTTAAACTTTCATTGGAGCTTGAGACATTTTTTGTTCGACCTGAAGGCAAAATAAAAGAAACACTAATTATCAGAAATAGCATCCACAGTATGGTTCCTTGCAATATCCACACTGGCATCAATACAAGAAACTAAACAAAAGGATAACTCATATATATATATATATATATTGCTGATACCCCTTGATGAGTGGATGAAGTAATTCCCAGAGGATCCATGTACGAAACTCTGAAGTCAGAATGTTAAAGGTAATCCCAATCAGCTAAGTGACAAACCTTTTATTTGTATTAATAAGGTGTATTTAGATAGTAAGAATTCTTTCAAACGTGTGTGGTTAGTTGTGCCAGAGCATTCTTGGTTTTTATTTATCAGAAACTTTTGAATAAAACCAATTGACTCAAGGGTATAAAATATTTAATATATTTTTATTTATTTGCTTTGAGTCCTTTGGTATTCAGTGTAGCAAAATGCTTGTTTATAAGTAGATATTGGTAGCAGTCTAGAGAAATGTCCATTTCAGCTCGGTTGTGAAGTCAGACCTTGCTCGTAATAGTAGTCATCTTAGAAATAGGTCAGTGTTCATCTACTGTGTTTTTCTTGGCCATTGGAAGGGCAGAAAATATCATTAACAAATGACCTCTTAACTACTTCACACGTTATGCATAGCTGGCTTCTCTTGCTTCTCTTTTGTTCTGTCTCTTGCCATCACTCTCCTCGGAGTGCCTGGGGGTGGTTGCCAGATTATATCCCTTTTGACAAGAGATCCAGACTTACTGGCACAAAGCCTAGTTTTGGTTAATATCAAAAGTCTCTTTGTGTTCATTTTTTTGATTGGCCAAAATTATTTTATTGTTCGGCATTCCTTTCTTTCTTTCTTTCTTTCTTTCCTAATGGATGTTATGTGTGGAGCCACTCTGATATTCAGTCACAAATTATTCGGCTCTGGTCCCACAAACTTTCAACATTTTTCAGCTGATTTCAGTCTTTTTTCTTCTTCCTCTCTTTTTTATTTGAGGGTTGCCTTCTCATCAGCAGAGAAAGAGAAAAAATGATAAGGGTTTTAAAGGAAAGTGCAAATGCCTTATTTTAATTTGAACTTTTTTTATTTTTGTTTTTATATTTTATTTTTATTGGGATTCATTTATAATTTTTTTGTTTTTAAATTTAGGAATTTAAAAAATAAAGAAAATAAAAAAATAATTTTCTTTATTTTCTAAAAAAAAGTACAAATTTTTATTTATTTGAAGGGGTTATTATTTTTAGGATTCACAGGAACAAAACAAATGAGCTAAATGTTTAAAAAATAAAGCTACCCCTATAAGAAAAAAAGTGTCAACTCGTCCATAGGTGTGTTGATGCTTACTATTCTTTTGTATCAATTTACAACTTGAAGTAAGCAAATATAAATGGAGTAATTGTAGTTTTGGTTCGAAAAAGCAATTATAAATGGAGAAATTGATCGTCTCCTTATCTTACTAATATTCTCGTCATTTAGATTTGACTTCAAATAATAAAATAAGAACTTATAAAAAAAGAAATTAATTTTTTTTTTCTTAAATTATCTTTATTTGGACTAGATTCTCTGAGCTCAATCTTTTAATTTGGCAATGGCAATATCCTGTACTGACAATTTTCCCAGAACCAATTAAGAGAGAGAGAGAGAGAGAGCAGTTTTGTTTTGAAGGTGTTAAAATTAACAAGCCATGTTTTGCTGCAGTTAGCAACAGACTGCAGGTCATTTTTTCAGATCTGTTGCCAATTTGACCTTATTGAACTGATCAGACTTCCTATTAAGACAGGAGAAAATAGTACCATCAGCATAAATACCTGAAAACTGGAAGGAAGTCATTTATGAAAACTAAGAACAACATAAGTCCAAGGGTAGAGCCAAAAAGATCTAGAAGAGTGGCCATTGACAGCTACTTTCATTTTGCAATTTGATAAAAAAGACTAAATCAATTCAAAAATTTGCCCAGAAATCCCATAACCTTTCAAGTTGTGAAGAAGACCAATATGCCAAACCCTGTCAAATGCCTTTGAGATGTGCAAAGCAACAGATCTATCCAAAGCTTCACCATTTAAGCAATTTGACCTGATCAAACAAATCAGACTTACCATTAAGACAGGAGTAGATAATTGATACCCAAGCTAAGAATTGATGACATCAGAAAAAGGTGTTTGTTGAGATTTGTTCTGGGAAATTTTAGTTTTTCTTCCATAACTAAGAGCAGTTAATTGTATATTTCCTCTAATTGTCCATAACTTTTACATGCCTTATTTTCAGTGTCAAAATGTATCTCCTCTTGTAGTGGATGCATGCAAATATGCCAACTTGCATCACAGTCTTGAATGTTCATATATACTACTCCTGAAAGTATATTATTGAATATTTAAAACTTTTTAGTAAAAATTTAGCAAATTGCAGAACCTATACTGACTTACAAAATTTAAAGGATTTGCTATCAACATCCTGTTACCCAATACCAGCAGAAACATTTAGAGGTCTTGTACAGTCATGACTGATAAAGGTCACCTTTGTAAATGCATAGAAGACCATCACCAATGGTTCTTTTTATGAATACATGTATTCACATACAAAATATATCTTTATATACTAATAAACCAAAGAGCATTCTGGGACTCATCCAAAATTTTATGATCAAATAATGTGAAACTCAGAGTATCAGTTTAGATCAGTGTTCCAGAGTTAGTTTGTTAGTATTACTATTCTGTCTTAGTTTAATTTTTAGAGGCATTGAGAACTTTAGGTTTTTGCGTGGATCGGTGTCTGTCTTTGTTTCTTTTTTCTTTATTTTTCTTTTTCATATTTTTTCCTTTGGTAAGCTTATTATTGAGGGTTCTTCTTTAGTGCTTTCTTAATAACTTGTTTTTTTTTATAGTTATATACGTTAATATTTATATATATGACTTTTTGACTTAATATATGTATGTATCATAAAAGGCAGCACATTATACTCATATTAGCATAAATGTCATTAAGTGTTTGTACAGCTCCCCTGGAAATGTACAGTCATATCTGTTTATACTCCAATAGGTTTATTCAGACTAGCATCTTAATTGTTGTCTACAGTAAATATCAAATACATGCAAAGAGCTTACTGTTCCATGCCATCACATCCTTTTACTATATTAAATGCAACGAGACATTTTTGGGATTTTTTTTAACTCTTGATTTTCTGGTGACCAGAAAAAAGTCAGAAGAAAAAAATGTCATGGGAAAAGGTCATAACTTTGGTTTCTAGCTCAGAAATTTTTAATTGAATGTCTATTATAGATGGTTAGACAAAAGGCTAAAGATATGGTTGAGCTAAACAGGTACTATAAAGTAAGGGCCCTGCATAACCTTATCATTACAATGTAAATTGCAGACATTGACAAAAAAAAAAGTCAAAGTTTTGTGAATTGTAAAAATATACTTTGATATCCCATTAATAATCATAGAAACATTGGTGGATACAATTTGGGTCATTCTTGAAATATGACAAAGACAGATAAAAATAACATTAGATGAATTAGATGTGCAGAGTTTTATGTTTAAAATTTTGTAATAAACAAGTTTATGGCTAGAAAAAATATCAGAGAATGCTTACTGTATTTTTATTTATTTGGACTAAGATCCTGATTTTTGCTTCTTTTTATTTTTAAAAATGGTGTGTCAAAATAATGGTTTTTCACTTGATGCCGCCATTATCTTCACTCTTCGGCAAAGTTGATTTTTTAAAATGCGATGATTTGAATTATAAAACCTAAACACATGAAAGTGATTTTATACATTTTCTTTGTTCTTAAAAATAACCTCACCTATAAAAAGAGATTGTGTATAGATTTAATTGCTTTGTTTTGATCTTGAGGTATATTGTATTTAATTGATTTAATATAATTGGATTAATTGAATATAATTAGCTCAGATTAACTTGTTTTTGTTATTTTGCTTTTTCACAACATTTTAAATGTATAACCTGTGGCTTTGGATGTGCAGGTGTCATAATACTTAGCATTCCAGAATTCAATTGAATTCATTATATTGAACTTTCACACAAATACCCTCGGGAAATGTATGAATCCATCTCTTAAAACCCTGCTATGGTTTAAATAGGAAGACAGACAGGGCGATCTGTAGCTGTGGATGACAACCAATCTAGGTGAAGGAAAGCTGAATTCAAAAACTGTCTGTAGTCCTGGTAAAGCATTTAAACTGTAACTAAGGTCTGTGTTGGGAAAGTTGCACTAGAAACCACAGATTGGCTTTGCGGGTATTGAAGAAAATACAAATGGGCCTGAGCAGACAGGTATATTAGAAATGTGTAATCATCCTGAAGATGAGAAATCATATTCTTTGATGATGACTGAGAGAACATATATTTCTTTGCTCCTACATATCTCATTCAGTGCTTGTGCCTGTGTATTCTTGAGATTGTCTTTTCTCGTATTAGTCCATTCAATATACACACTCACATAATTATATATATATGTACAAGACAAAAGGAAAACTTTTCTTTACCAACATGTTTTGTCACCTAAGAAACTTTATCAAAGTATATGGGGAAATATTTTCTAACTTGCATTTATACATAGAAGTGGAGGAAAATATTAAGTTTTCTAATTTTAAATGCAAGAATGCTGTTTAAGGAAAGGTAAATGATAGAGACTAATAAGTGATGTAATTTTTGCCTAATAAACAAAAGTGAGTAAATGTTGTTGTTGTGGAATATTTTTTAATTGCAATTGTTAATTATTATTTTAATTTTATTTTGTTTAATTACTTATGCATTATTTTTTTTATTTTAAATATTTAAAGGTATTGTGTTAAATTTTTTCTTTCAAATTTTTCAGAATTTTTATGGTCATCTATGTTTGGCTTGAGAAAAGAGAGGAAATATTTGAAAAAATCCAGGTAAATATAAGTTAACATTTTAGCAAGAATCAATAATTACACTCTCAACAACTTTTTGTCTAAGCAAGTTATCTTTTTTAATAGCATTCTTGAAATCGCAGTTGTGGTTGAAATTATTTCTGAGTATCAATAATGCATTGGATAAATTGTTATGTAGGAGATTTTTCTTATAAATATGGTTCATATGTTCTCAAATTTAAAATTCAAAAATTTAATATTTTTCCTCTATTTCTATAAAATAAATATTTCAACATTTACCATGTTAAACTTACTCAGGGGATGAAACATGTTAGTAAATAAAAGTTTTCATTTTGTCTTTTATTTATATTGTCTTTACAGATATATTTTATTTATATCTGAATTTTTACACAGATACATAAGCACATATATTATATAGTAGGCTAATGAAAAAAAAAATGCAAAAAAGAAAAAAATAATGAGCATATTTATTATATAACTGTAGGCCAGTGGACAAATAGAAGCATAATGAGAAAAATGTCCAAAATTTAAAATTTTGGGCATACCTTTGTCTTCCTTGAGAAAAAACCAACTAAAGTTGAATATTTTTTTTTTAATCAGTTCACCCCTAACAAGGTGGTAATACCATTAGAATGCAGGGAGTTACAGGGAGTTTGAAAAAAAAAAAAAAAGAATGAGAAGGCTGAGAATGGGGTGGATTGGGGAAAGAACAAAAAGAACAGGTTCAAGAAGACAGGAGGTGGCAATTGACACTGCATTTAAATTTTTGAAGATTGTAATTAGCAAGGAAGCAAGAAATCAAAAGGGAGTTCCAAAGTGTAAAAAAAGGAACTGTTAGAGTAGAAGTACGATTGCAGCTAGCTATTTCAACAGTAAAATGATGGCATATGGTTGCCAATCTAGTAACATGTTTAAATTCATGTACTTGGGGCACCAGGGGAACAGATGCCATGAAAATATTTGAAATTGTTGTAACACTTGTAAAATCTCCAATAATCCTACAGCAGATCTTTACAAACACAATTCTACCTTTTGTTTGTTTTTAAAATCAAAATTTTTTAAAAATTCCAACTTCAGTTTATTTTTATTTTAGGAAAGACACAAACCTGATTTCAAATTTCAGCAATGCTCAGATTATCAGGAAGGTGATTCTTGGTGTTATTGGCTTAAGGAAGATGATTCCATCAAGTGGCAAATTTGGAAAGTGCCTGGAAACCATACCAAGACTTTTGACTGAAATTGGGTAGATGGAATCATTCAGAAGCCATCAATAGTTGTGCTAGCAAGAAGTTATTGTGATGAAGGGTTTGAGCATACTATACTGATCCTTCTTCCTGATATGGCTTTTAAATTAATCAACAAGACAACAGAAATGCCACACTGCACTGATCTCATGACCTTTTGTTGAAGTTTGACAAGACCATAATTTGGGATTTCATGTTTATCATGTGTTCTTTTCTAGTTAATGGCTCTTACATGCTATTAATTCCTATACTTGATCAGCTGATTGTGTTATCAGAGTATAGTATGGGTACTGTACAAACACTTTCCACTTTCTTATCATCCAATATTGACCCTTGTCTATTATTTTGCCATCTTTCTATTTCATAATTGATAAATTTCATGAACTAATACAAAAAATAATGCCAACAAACATGAATATTTATTTGGACATAAATTTGTTACTGTTAAATATCAGCTAGGAAATAAGAAAAAAAAATGGTTTGAGATTAAAACCCAAATGCAAATGTCAGTTTATGGATCAATCTCATCCCATGCTTATGTCCAAAGGGAGGTGTGTGACTGAACAAAATTGTTTGCTTTTCTCTTTCTTGTGTGTACTCTTTTGTGCCAAATATAAATGCCATATGAAATAATCAAACTGGTGGGAAGTTTTCAACTTACAAGATGGGAATTTTTATATAACTTTAAAAAATATAAAACAAAGTAATGATGACATGGAGAAAATGATTAGTAAAATATTAAGCATGCTATACAAAATTATAACTGTGCCTGGCAAGAATTGAAGGAAATAATTCAATAATGCTTATATTTCGTACACAAGAATAGATGGTTATGTGCAATGTTTAGGAAGTCAAGGGTATTTAAATGGTCTTTGATATTTTGACTCTGTCAAAGTACTGGGTTTTATATGCTTGCCTGATTTGTTTTTACGTCTTATCAACCTTTTACAAGTTATTTAAAGCCAGAAAATATTTTTAGATTGTAAGAGTTTTTAATGGTTTACTGATACTAGTCCTACTAATTAACCCATAGCTGGGGGAGGGGGAAGTAATGAATTCATACCTTTCCCAAAGGTATTTTCATGTAAGTAAAATGAACCCAATTAGAAATGAGTATTGTTTTGTTTATTGTATTGTTCTTTAGTGCTTCTGCTATTTATTTAAAAATTCCTGATAAAACCCAAAGAAGAATCTGCAAAGTTATCAATCCTAACCTGACATTTCAGCTTCTGTCACTTTTCTACCATCATAGCAGCCTTTTCTATAAATATTTTTATGGTAATTGTTCTGAAGTTACCTGGACTTTGCAAATTTAAAGTGCAGTACTAGATTGGCAGCTAGTTCTCATCATTTTACAGTTGAAATGGCTTAGAAGTAACCATAAGTTCTATGTTAACAGTTTCTTCTCTTGCACTTCTCACTTGTGGAACTCTCTTTTGGCTTCTTGCTTTCCAGTCAACCTTGATCCTCAAAAGTTTATATGCAATGTTAATCATTATCTTTTATTTTCTTAATTCCTCTTCTTTATTGTCGTCTCTCCTCTTAATAATGTTTTTCTTTTTCTGTTATTCTTTTATACTCGGTATTCCCTTGCATCTTTGTGGCTTTATTTCCTTGCTTAGGGTGAAATGATTAAAAACGAAAACAAAAAAGTTGTACTGTAATCAAGAGTAGTTTGCAGTGCCTCAATTCAACATGTTCAGCAGTTGATACAAGTTGAGGAGAGATTTATGTTCTTCTCAAAGGGCATGCCAATACAGTTGGGAAAAAACTTTTTAAAAATCAGAGAATTACTGCCCTTGAGGTTACATTCGTAAGAGTTCTCTATGAGAACAAAGCATCTTTTGCAGAACAGATCTTTCAGAGACACCATCTTAAACACCACAATTCCAACGTCAAGAAGGCAACATTGTTTGATACTACAGAGAACAAGAAATTGATTGAATTTGATAACTGATGATGGAAAAATTATACAAGAGATTCAAATATTTGTTATGACCTACTTTTTGTCTTCATGGAAATTTACTGGCCAACAAAGTGAGGCTTCATTGAATTGTTTCCGAGTTAGCGGTGCTGAGGCTGGAACCTGTACAAGATATGGTTGTCCAAGAAAAGATTTCATTTCTGGTAGACTGTCTGAATCAAAAAGTACCTCAAGTGTTAAGCGTTTTTTTAAAAATTCCTCTGAAAGTTGATCCTTCAGACAAATGATTATGTGGAGACCGGACCCTATAAAAAGAAAGAAATGGAATCATTACATGTGTCCTAGGATTCTGCTTCCTATTTTGGTCACAATAATTTCTGATGATAATCAATTTCTTTTTTCTTGCTTGTTTTAAAAGTACAAAATACAGATTAAGTGCTGAAGGTTTCTAAAACAAATTTTTTGTGAAAAAGTTTGCAAAATTCAATGCTTAAAATCATTTAATTTTACACTTAAGTTTTTTATTCATTTGTAGCTCTGGAAATGAACTTCACAAATTGTTTTGATTGTATAATGTAATAATTACTTAATAACATTTTTCTTTCTTTCAAGAATGAGTTAATCAAAGATGTACAGAGAATCTTGATTAGGAAGGACAATCTTATAGTGAGGAGTACAAAATAATTTTGATTTTTATCATGAGGAGTACAAAATAATTTTTTAAAAATACATCATGTTCCCTGGTAGTTGAATCCCTAAGTCTAATCGTGCTGAAAAGTCATATATTCTGATTCAGTGGGAGAAGTAACAGTGAATAATGGAGGGTATTAACTGATAGGAGTTATCTCCCCTAAGTATGGAAAGCCAAACAAAAACACACTTGCCTCATGAATTAAATAGAGTCTGATCCAAAATCCCCAAAATTACTGAGAACAAAGAAAGGCACCTGAAGAAGGCCAGCTGAAATGATGTGAGTATAACAATCTAGATGATCATGCTGGTTTGAAAGGCAAAGCAATTAATAATTTGGAGGAATTTAACAACCAAAGTAATGTATTGTCTTGATAGAAGAATCCTATATATAAGGGAAAATATTGGGCTATTAATATTAACTTAAAGTCAGTGGTCATTTTGTTTTCCATTTGCTAATTTTCTAAACTAATTTTTCTTAATATTATGAAGAGATTTGTCAAATATGTATTCTTTATTTTTACTTTTTTCCTGTTTTTATTGCCTAAAAAGATTTGTGATTTCAAAATTTTTTAAAAGGGTAAATACAGAAATTTATCTGTCGAGGAAGCATTTTAACAAATGATGGAAAATGTGATAGGGAAATCTGAAGTCCCATTGAAATAGCGAAAGATGCCTCCCAAAAAGCTAAAGAAACAGGAAAATCCTCCTATATGGCAGTGAATACAAAAAAAATTCCCCACAGTTGAAATGGGGACTTGAAGCAACAGAAATGGTTGCTGAAAATACTATGGACAGAGTATTTGAGTAACAAAGAAATTTTTTAAAAAATAGAAGAAAGAAGGACACATACTTAGAATCAAAAAGCATTAAAATTTCTGTGACACATAATGCAGAATGAGGGCTTGGAAAATTTGGCCCTCACAGGAGATACTGAAAGCAAGAGTGACAAAGGGAAACATGAAGTTTTGTAAATAGATGGCAGAACATGGATTGAAGAGGAGAGTAAGGGAACAAAAACTGGAGAGCTACAATCTCCCACAACCTGCAGGGACACAGTAC